>CANTUT010001340.1:40000-49102 GCA_947687605.1 Reutealis trisperma
GCTTTACTTAAGAGTGCTATTATATGATATGGGCTTAGCCTTAGGAGCTTACCTTAGTGCTTCCAATGAATCCAAAAGATTATGATAAGAATTATGACTGGCAATCTACTTTCTTTATCATATCATATGATAAAGCACTTTCGTTAAACTGTATTGTTTATTCGCTTGCGACTTAATGGTATTGAAGGAAGAGGGGAGTGCCAACTGGAAGGGATATCTACAGTTTTTTTACGGTATATTGAAAGTAAAAAGTAAACTATAGACATTTAAGCTTTTTTAAGTCACAGTAAGGTATCTGTTTAAGTGAATCTATTCTCCTCTCTGTGCGGTTATGTTATCCCGAGTCCCCACACCACAGCAGTCTTAGTGTGATTCCGTCTAGCAAAAGAGAGTGGCATTCAGTTGTTTCGCATTAGGAAGAGATCCTTTCTTTTTTCCTTTCCAAAAGGAACACCTACCTTTATTTGCTCCAGTGTGTCCATATCCCCCTCTCCAACAGAGTGCCAGTGCCCGACGAGTATTGCCTAACACTTATAGTAAGAGTCTAGCCGGTCTGCCTAGTAGAATGGAAGTTTTTTCTTTATTTGCCTTGGGGTGGGAGGATTTCCTTGGTAGGGCTCATGTTAATAGAATAATGTCCCTTTCTATCTAATACATAGTTATGAATACAACTAGCATGGACTAGTAGAGTAGCTAGGATATTCCCTAGAGCCTTTTTTAGGTTCCCTTGGGAAACGTGGACAGGCCATTTACCTTCGATAGTAGGCCAGGCGAGAAAGCTTGCACCCTGTTACAGTTGGGGTTGCTTTGACCTCTCTTTTTTCCTAAGCCTAAGATCTTTCATCAGGTGGTCTTGGTAGCAATCTCCCTATGAATATAGCAGTAGTTGTACCAATCCCCAGAACCATAATAAGGGATTCTTTGTATAGTGTCAGCGCTAGTCTTTTTGCGCTTAGAACGCAGAAAATTTCAGGGTAGGCCTCTTCTATTCCATGGCAGTGTAAGTGGAGTTAATAACTTGGTTCTCTCTTCCACGCTCTTTCCTTCCTTGCGGTTGGAGTTGCATAGGAGAGAATTAGGGCAAGCCAACACCAACACAACAAGCCAGTGTTCCCTTTCGATGTGAAAAATGGAATAGGCAAGCAGTTTGATTGAGGAAGTGATCAAGCCCGTGAGACAGTAGAAGTGTTTTCACTTGCTTATAACACTTTAACATGAAAGCCGAACCTATGATAGACCCGGACCTTTCCTTTCTTTTATACCTTCAAAACTTTCTTGTACCCTAGGGGAGAAAAAGTTGATAATTAACGATTATACAAGCACCACTTTAGTAAAATACATCATTCTCAATGGCACATAAGCTATCTTTTATCTTAAACTTAAAGCATTAAAAGAACTAAAAAATCATATGCTTAAAAAAAAAATATGATATGATTTAAGTAAAAGAGCTCCATATGATATGGTCGAGTTCTTTCATTCCTGTAACTCGCAGGGGAGCAGCGCCCGGAAGAACTCCTTCTTTCAAAGAGCCAACCATGGCATGAGAGTGAAGTTCAAAGATAAAAGAATATCCTAAACAAACTTTTCTCCCCTACTTTTTGAACTCTGGTTTGCTCTTCATCTTGCTGGAGAAAGGATCTTACGTCGATCAGGTTGCCGGCCCGCAGACCCCATTTCGGAGCCATAGTAGCGGGCTCATTGGTCCCACGCCTTCTCGATGCCAATCTCGCACTTGACACGCAATACACACCTTCTTCAGTCAGAAAGAAGATCTTAGCCTACCGGTGACCGGCTTTCAAAAAGCACCTTTGGGCGGAGGTTTCTCGATCAACTAGCTTACTAAATGAAGAAAGACAGAACTCTTCTATATAGACGCAATTTAATTTATTGTACTCAACCGAAAGTGAAAAGGCTGGCATGACTGGTTCAGGAAGTGATCTTTTCCAACAAGATAACTCCTTATTAATAATAATAATTTTCATTTTTATGAAAAATGATCCATCTTTCCGTTCACTAGAGCAGTTATTCGCTCTTCTACCCCCAAAAAACACACACACCCGAATCGCATGATCTGATTATAGGATAGGGATAATAAATGGCGAACCCTTTCTACTCGAATTATAGAAAGAACGTCAGTCACTGCTCACACTGAAAGCAGGAAGGTCGTCTTGATCCGTTATATTGAATAATTCTTGAATAAGTAAGAAGTAGATCGGCGATGAATATGGTTTCGTACTGCGTTTCGAATTGATAGCGAATGTAAAGACGCCTAGACCAAGGTGTAAATATTTTAGATGGATGCCAAGAATGCATTTCTTAATGGTGATCTTCAAGAGGAATTTTCTATGCAACCTCCTCCCGGTTATGACCATCCACCACACCAAAGAGCCATCGGACCCATGAAAGTCCCCTTTTTTATTAATATACACGGCCCTTTCATCAAGCAAAAGAAAAAGAAGGGCAGTAAATGAACTAACCCCAAGGGATGACCTCTCGGGAAAGGGACAGGAGCGCCTGGCGAAACCAGACTATATCTATCCATTCTGCGTAAGATCCAATCTGACTGAACTGACGAAAGGGGAGAGCTGATACCACCTCCGAGAATGAGACATCCTGGACAGAAGGCTGGCAAGAGTGATACCTCTGAGATATTTCCCTACTGGACTCCAATCCAAGACTCTATTTTGAAGAGACCACTAAAAGAAAAGAGAAGAATGCGACCATCGAGTTTCTTCAACGAGCCCCACCCTGGGTCTTTCTTAGTGTAGTTGGTTCTCCCGTGGTAAGCTCTCTGACTACTGGCTTGGCTAGGAAACTAGTCCCTTCTTGTGACAACCTATATACAAAATTTTGAGGTTCTTTAATGAAAAGAAATTCTCTGATTCATTGAACGCTATCTCTTCGCCTGTGGTGCCACTTGTAGTTCAGGAAGTAAATTACCCTTTCTCTTTGATCGGGAAGAGAGTTTTAGCTTCCTTTCCCCTTTTGCCTCGAATGACTGCTTTAAAATTGTGATAGAGCTCTTTGAAAGGAGGTTAAGATCTGGATTAGGTGTAGGACAGAATTTATTTCCTCTTATAAACTCAGGAGTCCTTCTGTGTAAAGTTAGCTAGTGTGGATTCGCGTAAAGCTGTCAAACAACTTACATTCGCGGAAACCCTGCTGGTAATAGCACCATCTAATACAAACCTTACAATTCCTATGCTTCTAGCCAGCATGCCGTTACTAGTCGATTTAGTGGTAAACCCAGTCTATGACTATCAAATTCATATTCTTCTAGCCTGAAGGACCACCACCATTGATACATTGATAGTGGATTAAGTGGCTAACATATACTATGCCCAAGTGCGGAGATACTTAAGTAATGGTACCCTATTGCAAAACATCCGGCTACCCATATAATGAAGGAAGAAGCCCATGTCTGGAGCTATGCCACTGTAGAATCATTAATATTCGCGGAAACGACTAAAATTCTCGGATCTCTACCAGAGACCGGGACAGGCACGAAAACGAAAAATATTCTCGGAAGCTCTTGTCAAAGGATTTGACCTCTGCTGGACCTAAAGCCTTAAATCGGAACCTTAAAGGTCAGGCGCTACTTCCTTGGTGAAGTATCTCATTCCAAAAAAGTTGAACAAATCTCTCGTGCTTAAGACATGAGAATTTGAAGGCGGTATCCCTTACGTACTTTTTATTAGCCGGTGTGTTGATGATCCATAAGCCCTATTAACTCCTTTTTTCTTTTGAAAGCTGCCGACAGTCATGTTCTTCTATTTCTTTACTGTTCCGTACTAAATTCCTTTGTTCACCAATCAACTGAAGAAGGAAGTATGCCCAATCGACTGAAGAACCAATTAGTTGTAGCAGCACCTGCGACTGAAAAAGTAGCCCCGGAAAACATTCTAAAGAAGAGGTTCCGGAAAGGGATCGACGAGAATGTAGTAAATTCAAGGCTCAGACAGAATTAGTGATATTGACTTGCAACCAATTCTCTTGCTCAAAGAGGATTACGCCCATATAGGATCATCCCTTGGGCTCTTCTTCGCATCTAGGAATGAAGGACGAGCGAATTCAATAGCTGTCTAAGACAAAGACAGGCTAAAGGCCTTACTTTACGACTGCTTCGAGAGCAGATAGAGCATAGCATCCACCCCTCTTTCTGCTGGGCATGAATCCGATTTTCATCGTCATTAATCCGAATAGTCAAAGTTCTAAGCCCATTCCTCCACTTATTAGTAGAGTACTTCGTTCCTCTCGTTATCACTCGAGCTCATTCTTAAACCTTCCCTTATCTTTAGGAGAGCGAAAAGATAGGCTTGTTATCGCATATGTAGTTTTTAAAGAATTTTTCTTCTTCTTCCCTGAGTTATAGTTTGTTTAGGAGTGTGAATAGCTACCGAACGAGCAAAAGGAGTGGAATACGCAGAAAGTATAGTACTAGAGTCTAGTTTACCGAAAGGATAACTAGAGCTAATAGAGCGTAATGAGTGAGAATTAGAGTGGGTTGGGGTAGACTCGGCTGGGGCTTAGCTTGGGCTCGGTCCTTCACTTACTTAATAGGAGAGCAAGGGAAGAGATCGAAGCTAAGCAGATCGCTTACAGGCCTTTCTCCACAGGAGCATCATCAATCTGAGGGAGGCACCATCTGGCCTTGATTCAGGTGATTGACCCTTAGCAGCACAGTAATGATGGTTGAAGACGGATAGCCGCCCGTAAAGGCAAAGGCTTTAGACCATCGCGGAAGAGTTCAATTATAGTCAGTAAGACCCGACATAATGGGAGATTCATCCTGAAAGGAGGTCCTATCTGCATAAATTTTTAACTTTATTCATGCCAGTGGAGCAATGGAGACATGTCTTGGGATATATGTCAGAGTTCCCTATCTCTTTGTCTCTTTAATCTCCGAGACCAAGTCGAAATTCAAGGAGGAGAGACACGTTTAATCATTAATCCCTGGTTCCGTAGACTCATAAGCTATAAAGAAAATCCAATAGCGGAGCCGTCCAATTCCCCTCCATTTGGGCTAACATTAAGAGAACATTGTGGTTTTTATAACAAGATCTAGCCTGAACAGTACCGCCATCGTTATTCAGCCCTACCAGTTACCACCACGATGGACAGATGCAATTGACAGAACGTTGTCTTCCAAGGGTCTATGCCCAGTATTTACGTCATTCAACAAGCTTTGTACTACATGGGGAATGAGTTAAATGAGGAAATAGCGAATGAGGAAGACTTCTCTGAATATGACAGATAAGAAAAGACAAGCTGACTTACTGAAGCCCTAGATCTCAGACAGCTATTCTATAAGGGACAGACTAATGCTAGGATAGGATTTAACACCTATTAAAAACAACCATACTATAGAAAGGGAGAGCTTCCCAGCGATACTAAAGCATTTTAAAAGCAAAAGCATAAAATCACTTTTTTTTTGATCCGGCCCAGGGTGAAACTCGTCATTCTCCGCTTGCAAGTTAAGCTTGTCAAGATAAGGATGTGCTGTGGGTACCTGTTCTGATGATCCTAATTATCATCTGGCAGAGCCAACAAGTGAATTACAGGTCGAGTTGACATACGCGGGAATTGGAACCCTTTTCTTTGGCTGGAGGACTGGGTCAGAAGCACCTAGAGTTATCTCAGATTGGTGGTCAGTAGAGTTTCAATTCATCTATCGAATTTGTGGTCCAACGTTGCTAATGCATGAATGAATGGTGCTATATCCACCTGGAGTATACCATACGATTTATACGGGCAATGAAAGGAAAGGAGATTTGTTTGTTCAGATAGAGATGACAGCTCTGCCTATTATGAAAGATTTTCAATACCGGGACATTCATCTAACGATTAAACTATAGCCCTCTCGAAGGAATATTTCAGGGTAAAAAGGCAGGATCAAAGCAGGTGACTGCCGAGCAAGAGCACTGCTCGCCCTGGCATAGCCGTATGATTTCGTCACAGATTGTATTGTCTCGATTGTCTCATCCCGGCTTGTAATGACGAAGGCTAGATTTCATGGACCAGGTTGCCGTCCGTCGCACTCACGGTCATTAGTCTGGTTAGCTTTTCCTGATAGGCTGAAAAGGAGGACCGGGTCTAGGACAAGAGAATGAAAGGCGAGCGGTGAGACAATACCAGGTGAGCTCAGCAACGTGAAGAATGAATGCCTCTGGGGTCATGACAGATTGAAGGTGTGAAGAAGAGGCTTTTATGTTGCTGTCGGTAGCTGGGTGCTTGAGTTGAAGAAGTTTCATTTTGAAGAGCCGGCATTTCCCTATTTTCTGGGAAAAAGCAGGAGAAAAGCTATATGGTAGAGAATGGCGGTCGACCTGCGGCTGGAAGGTAACGAATAGGGATATTGGTCTAGCCAGATTGACTTGCTGGCTGGGAGCTGTATGAGCGGTAACGTCTACGTACAGTTCCGTGAAAAGGGCGATGGACACGGAAAAAAACTTCCTAAATTTTGAAAGCCAGACTAAGGGAAGAGCTGTTTTGGTTTAAGCACTAAGCTCATCTCTTTTGGACTAGATCAAGTTCAGTCCCAGTAGCAAAGGTAGGCGCAGAAGTTCATATTCCCTTGAGGGGGAGCTCTTACTTCATTGGAACGGGAACTGATACAAAACTATAGATAGATCCTGGTTGAACAGCTCGCCGTTGATTCACCAGCCATCTAGGTCCCACCCGACCGCAGTGGAAAGGTTTCAGTCAGTTAGCTCAATCATAAATTGATAAAGCGACGAGTGGAATAGAAAGAAGATTATCCACCGATTGAATGAGGACATAGCAAATCAGATCCTAGCTAGAAAGCAGCCCCCTTTCGAACAAGAGTGTCTTCACTAGGGGGAATTTGCTTCTATTCGGTCATATTTCCACGCATTGGCTAAGAACAAGGTTATACCCGTAAAGAGGGCAATCCCAGAAGTACGTACTCTCACTATCTTCGATATCAATGTAAAGGAAGAGAAACTCCGGAAGGACCCAAAGCATCATAAAAGCTCAACAGCAACTTTCGGGGTTCAGTTCACAACTCGACTGAAAGAGAGGAGCGTAAGCCACTCTACTTTAAGGGGAGCCCCATTCCTTACAGAATAACATCTGCAATGATTTTCCGTCCTGAAGGCTTCTCCAAACATATGAAGGATTACGACCAGTAAAAAATAGGGAAAAGGAATCGGTGAGTAGTCTCCCTTGGCTTGTATGCTACCAACATAGCCAAGCATCGAAATTGCATAAATCTACCGAAAAAAGCGGTAATAAATAAAACCAAGGGCCATCTCTACTCTCAAGCCCTTTCCTGATCCACGCTAACGGACTAGGCTATTTGATGCAGCTAGGGTGTGTTTGGATTGTTCTAGATCTTCCCGCAAACCTTAGGAGTTACATCTTCAAGCCTAATGTTTGGGTATCCCTCTCCATTCACGGATTCTCCCTCCTCGATCTATAAATCCCCTATTCCCTTTACTTTTAGTCGACGAATTCCTAGAGCATTTGGATTCCTTAATCTTCAAAATCTCCTCGGAAACTAAAAAGATCTATAGACCTAGGCCTTGCATAGGCACAAGGAGTTCCTTCCCTTGTAGGAGGTACAGGAGAGAGGAACCACTGGATCAACAAGAATTTAATACAAGAATCCTCCTTTCTTGGTTGATGTACCCGCCTCCCCATCCTTAAGTTAAGGATATAAAGTTCTTTGAATCTCCTTGTAACCAAGACATGGCAGGTTGGTTGGAAATCCTAGAGGCCTATTCCCTTCTTGGTAAACCTAGTTTAAAACTAGCCTCACGTGCAACCATTTCAACACGGTACCAATAAACTAGATAACTAAGAGGTTCTATGTCATAAACTCCCTCAACCGGCAAGCAACCGAGTGTTATAAGGTGCTAAATTTTTGATGCTAGAGCAGCTACAATTGCTTTGGTAGGAACTTCCATTCCAGATCTTTCTGTTTGATCAAGTCTAGGAGCTGCTGGAATTCGATCTCCGTTGCTTTGATTGCCTACTTTCGTGTAGGCTTCATCCTCTGGTGTCCCCTCCTTATACTATTACCATGTCTTTCAAAGTCAGAGTCTTCCCTTGCTCTACTGTTTACCGGTTCAACTCTCAAAGGCACTCCCGGCTCTAAAAGGGAATTTAGTAGAGATAGATTTATACCCTCGGGATGTGAGAAGATTTATTGCCAAGCTAAAAGGCTAAGCCCGGAGATGCCGTATGCTAAGATGCTTTTACCTGTAATTCCGGTAACAAAGATGGATATGAAAAGCAATCCACCCAAGGAGGAAATTAGATTCCTCTCTAGATCAAGAGAAAGCTAAGAATCTTTCACCGATGATAACATCCCATGCTTCATTCCTTACCAGTAATCCTAGCGTAGAAAAGCATCACGATGCCGAATTCAGTCTGTTGGAGCAAAACTCCTATACTATAGGTCTCGCTAAGAACATCGTCACTCGAATACCCATGATATCTTACATGTACAGCGAGGGAGCACTCATCAGCGATTTCGAACATAATCTTTCTTTTTGGCGTAACAAGAACCAAGGGTTCTTTAGGGTCCCCTTCCTTCGGGAGCAGAGCAGCCAAAAATGACTAAAGAATCAGGTGCACGGAGTTGGATTCCAATGGGCGCAAGCTAGGGGCATTACTGATCTAAATGATCATGTTTGGCGAGTGGGCCAGTCATCATGTATCTAAAAGGCTATCAGACTGGCTCAATTCAAGCATTACAGCTAAAAGAACTGACAGAAAAGACTGGATTGCTGGGCATAAACACTCTGTCAGAGTCAATCATAGTTAGAGCTAATTCGAATCTCGATTTCTGGCTGAAACCAAGACCAACTTCAGAACCAGTAGCTCCCTCTGGCCATCTGCAAAGCCAACAACTACTGCTGTATTATGGTATTATGGTCCTCGTTCTCGTTGATTTCTCCGTATAGAACCCTTGTAAAGTAAATCAATGAGGCGTAGACTTACCGGGCTATATCGCTCTAATTCTTTCGACTCGGCGAGAAAGAGAACCAGTCTGCACCGGGTCGCCATAAACTCGATTACATTGCCTTCAGACTGTTGGCTTTGGCCACTTCATGAGGTTCACTATCCAAAAAGAGA
>CANTUT010001341.1:0-25000 GCA_947687605.1 Reutealis trisperma
TTGCCTACTGGCTGAGAGAAGAGATTCAAAAAGGACAGCAGAATGCAGAAGGGAACTAAGATTAGATGAAGAGGAATCCCAATGGCTGCACGAAAAGCAACTGTAAAAGTCACCGCAATTGGCTCGCACAAGGAAGGAAAGGAATAGCAGACCCCGAAGACCCAGACCGTGGAAAGCAACTCTCTCTAAACTAAATGGAAAAAGAGCTTATCTTATAGCAGCTCTACCAGGGAAGCAAAGGTCAAGGCAGTCAGTGCTTGCTAAACAATGAAAACAAATGTCTTATAAGAGCACCCAGAGAGATAGAATGTCGGTAAATAGGTGGTGTGGTGCTTTCTAGTATATAAGGATAGAAGGAATCCCGGGCTGTCTCGCATTTCAGGTATCCTGTGGACGGAACCGATATTCCCTTCGATACGACGATAAAGGCGGCATCCTCAAGTAAAGTTATATTCCATATCCAATTCATAAGGAAGTCAATAAGAAAACCTCGCAAGTAGGGATAAGGGGACGGCCCCTGTCGATCTGTATCCCCGGAGCTTTGTTTTCTCGTAAATAGGGCGGCTTCTTCCATCTCGCATTCTCTTCCCGTAAGTAAGAAACCGAAACCCTGCCAATCAGCTGAATGCCTAAGCGCTGTGATTGTTCGAGAATCAACTGTGATGCAATTGAATCACCAAGCGCTAGCGCTCTTTGATCGAAGATTGCTTCAATTCTTTTGAATGGACATCTGTCTGCTTTAAAAAGTCAGTTAGGCACGAATGGTATAAGACAACCTCTCCTTATATTCAAACTAGCCTATCCTTATCATCTGTAACTAGCTATCGTAGACTGAAAGCCTCGTAAACTGGATCAATAGGCTATCACAGAGGTAAGGAGGTATAAGCCTATCGATTCATCTTTCTTCCCCGTAGAAAACCTTAGTTTCAGGAAGTAGAGCGGGAGTGACTAGCCTTCCTTCAAAAGCTAGATGGCAGCCTTACCCTCTGTAATAACCTTATCTCGAAAGAGCCTATTCGAGTTCAGTAGCAAGAGTTAATTAATGGCGGATTCGCTCTCAAAAGGTCCTTCTCATCTTTAAAAGCCAAATCATCGTCCGCATGCGAATCCTTATCTTCAAAATCGTGGTATTCTCTTCCCAACAGCTTATTCTATTCCGAATTCCTACTCAATGTAGTGCACTCGCTCGCCTTCGGGTGAGAGAAGAGTTCTTGCTTCATTCACTTCCTGAACAGTTTGTGTGCCCATCTGGATCTTACCGGGTCAACGGTTTGTGCCTGTCTATTCCATCCCTTCGTGGAGTTAGAGTGTGTGATGTGTCCCTTCTGATGGAATGCCCTCGCCCGCATTTCGGAATCAAAGAGTCATGGTGCTTTAGTTGTGGGTTAGCAGGGATAAGTTGGACTGCGTCAGATGGTAAAGCACCGCGATCGAAGGGCACACTTTTGAATCTAGCGACTTTAATACCTTTGAGAAGGTACAAACTGAGATGCCGGATGTCGACGAATTTGCGCAGTGTACCAGAGTATCCTGTTACAGGGGTATACCTTAGAATAGAGAAATTGAAGCCAGGGTCTTCTATAAATAAGAAGTATTTCACCTAGGTGATTCGTTCACCTATCACGAATAGGTGGGTGGCTGCGTAATAGAATATAACCTGCGGAACTACCTCATCCAGGGAAGCAGCCCGGATTTCCTTAAGTCTTTTTCTGAGCTGTCTTACTTAAGGTGTTACCAGTCTTTACCCTTTGTATGGCGCTAAAGCGACTAGTCTATGACCCAATTCCGGATAGGTGAGCAGGGCCCTGAGACGCCATCCGTTCCCCAAGGTCGACTCCGACTACTTTTTGGCACCACCTCGCTCTATTCGCCTCCCTCCAGCAATGAGAGATTCTCATTCTTGAAAATCTCCCTTTCAGTCCCTGCAAACGGATGAGAATCTTCCTCGCGGCTTTCTCAACTATCCTTCTCCTTGCTTTAAATACTTCTGCTTCTCTAAAAAGAGATTTTTCGATTTCGCAAGGGGAAATGATGCCAATGAACAGAAAGCCAATAAGGGGCGTAGCGCTTGAGAAGGTGCGAAGCCACCTATTTCCTAAGCGTGGCGAGTCCGTATCGAGTCAGCTTCCAGCTTAAGATAAGAAGTCAGAGATTTCACTTTCTCGAGGGCGTAGTAGTGAAACTTTAGTGGCAACTTCCCCAGCCTCATCTGCAATACATGCTCCTATTGCTTCTGGGAGGAAAAGCATTTAATCTAGAAGAATTAGTCTGCGTGCCATTTGATTCAAAGATCGATTTCGAGTCAATGTGGGAATAGTGCTTACTTTCCTGAAAGCAGGAAACATCCAAAGCAATCCAACGGAAGCTAGAACTCAAGTGTAAGGAAGAAGAGCGGCTTCTTTGATAGATTCTGGCCGCATTGTGGGATATAGATCCTATAAAGAAGACTTACATCACGCCAACCTCGGATGCTATCTAGATAGTCCTTCAGAGGTTTACTAAACTTACGGTCATCAATAGAATAACGGAAATTGCTAAAACAAGAACTAGAAAAATAGCCTTTAGCGAAACCATGTGAATTAACAAGATAGCCAGAGCCCTGCTTGAAGAGATGGTCATCTGTGCTCCACAGCTACTGGTGTCATCACCCTGCAAAGAGGGGGGAACCAACCAAGATGTATGTCGTCCAACCCAACCTCAGACTCTTTCTTCCCGACCTATTTGACTCTCTGGCCGCAGTTATTTAGGTGGTATCCCGAGATTGGAAGAGATCGAATTACTCCCCGGAACACACGAAAGAAAAATATGAACTAGGTAAATAGAAATGGAAAAGAGATGTTTCCAATTCATCAAAATCAGAAGCTTTTTCTACATCCATATGATCTACTAAAGTAGATCGGTATTGCCCATATAATGAAAGCAGATCTTGGTCCATGAGTCCCAAGAAGGTAAGAACTCCAACCGGTCCGATGCTTCTTCGGCCAAATACAATATACAAGTGGGACCTGCACTATGAGCAAGCTGTGCGAAAAACCGCTTCTTTTTTCCGGTTCCGAAGCAACTTGGGCGAAATGGGGTTCTACCGGGAAACCATGGATTTTTTAGTTTTCGCCATTGGTTACTGGTTGAGCCACTGGAATGGAATGAGATAAGAATCTCTGGAGATCTTTCCTCTCCACTTACTCGATACAGGCTTTCCCTCTGTAGAAGGACTTCTTCCGAATGGCATAATTATAATTGTCCGATTTATTCCTCGATCTTCAAAGAAGACTGACTCCTCCTTCTCCTTTAGGATAGGATCGTCGTTGGTCCTTCTTTCACTAATGATCTCACCATTTCTAGTAGTTCGCGCGAACGCGCGAGGGACTATCCTTTCTATCGCTTGCGCTTGCTTTTCACTCTCAAGACAACGGTCTTTCTCTTCTATAAAGCGAAGCAAAGCGCATGGCGCTGAAGTGAGACAATCGAAAGCACGGTGAAAGGAGTACTATCCAGGTGCGAAGAGCTCGATCCGGTTTAGTATCACGCAATTGCTAGAGCACGGGAGGATCGGGGAACAGATATGTCGATGAGGAAGAGTAAAAACCGGTAAAGAGAGAAAAATCCCAGGGTTTGGAAAATCGTACCCGGATAGAGATGATGGTCTTCCTCTGATGTCTCCAAGCCGGCCATAATAGAATAGATAGAGCCTATTACAATAGAATCCCATCTCGCAGAATCAATCACGTTTATTAGAAGTGGACAATAGAGTGGAAGCTGGGGGAAATGGTTGAAATATCGCTCAACATAAAAAGAAACCTACTTCTTTGAAACATCAAATCCGGCGTAGAAACTGTTTGAAGGTGATTTGATGGCAGATATTCTGTGGGGGAAAACGCTTGGACTTGGAAGATCGCGTATCCCTGATCATCGACGATAAAGTGGAAGATCGCGTATCCCTGAAGATCGAAGAGCTTAGTGTGAAACGCTCAGGAAAAGAGAAAAACCAAGGCGACCAACGGGAGATCGACTGAAAGGAGACTTTCGAAATCTGATCTTCCTAATAAATCTTCGGCATTTAGATCTTTCTTTTGATGCGCCTGGTCTCAGTTCCTTCGTTTTGATGTGCCTATGTTCTTGATGTTCTTGCTTTCAATTCGATCTTTCCATGTATGTTGGTAGGGGATTGCATCTTTAACCCACACAGTCGGGCGGGCCTTCATTACAGGTTATTGGGATGAATTAATGGCTCAAGCGGAACGTCCCTTCGATGGGAGATGAAGATAGGAATTGATAGATAGGCATTCTTTCTATCATTGAAGTTAACTAGATCGATTAGGTTATACTGTCGGGTACTTAACTTAAGAATCGGCTCTGTCGCTTGGATTTTCCCGCACCGCCTTCTGCTCCGTTGGTTGTTCAGAGGGAGAGGAGAACACTACATAGGAGGTTAAAGCAGAGGGACGAAGTGACTGTACCATAATAAGGGATAGAGACCTGCTTGAAAACGAACTTTCTGTCTTAGAAATTGAATTTGATTGATGGACCATTCAAGGGCTTATGACTGTAAAAGTAAGACTGGGCGGTAGAAGAGATTAGATTCACACTGGCCTGGCTTTCAAAGTAACTCGCTGGATTGAAAAAGTAAAGTCTCTTTCCCTTTTTGCTCACTTACGCAGGATGTAAGAGAACTGGCTTGGCGGGATCGAATGGAAGAGAACCAGATGTAAAAGCTTACAGGCTTAACCTACGACTGCTTATAGAGGGGCAAATACAGGTTATGGGTAGGCTACCACTGCTGATGGAGGAGCTTTGGGCGATGCTATTGGCAAGAAGGCAGAAGCAATTGAATCTGCAACTGGCTCGCAAACTATTCCTGCTTAGGGATACTACCTATGGAAACTCCAAATGGCTGGTCCAACTTCCACTGGAGAGATTACCCTAACACTGAAACTAGATAGATGGCAACTCCCACTGGATGAAAAAGTCTACTTCGACTGATGGATTGATTGACCTTGCTTTCTCCTATGATATTTCTTTAACTGGTTTACTTGCTCTCCTTCGGACCCTTGTTTGCTAACTTCTTTGCTTTTTTTTTATAACCTTAGATAGAGCCTATTCATTTGAAATAGTGCTTCTTGCTTGCCTGGGTAAATACTCATAAAATGGGACTTTGTTACCTAATAAGGTTCAATAGATCCAGGGACTACTGGAAAGGGTCAACGGGGTGGAAAACAAATAATGATACTCAGTCTAGGGGGGACTTAGACAAATCCAATATAGATACTGGATCCAGGGAGACTATTAAAGGAGTATTGTTGTAACGCTTACTCAGATATTGTATATCTGGCTATTAGCTATTCTCTATATTAAGGTCCAGAAAGCTCTGATTACCTGGGTGCAAAATTAAATAACTTAGCTGGCGCTAGATTAAGAGATTATATGAGGACTGGCAGGCTATAAGGCCTGTTTTCTCACAATAGCTAAAAGGGAGCTTTACTGGCTTGCCCTAAACTAATTCTCGAAATAGTTTAAGGCGAGGCGGGCTATTACGACTAGAAATGGCTGAAAGACCTAGATGCCCCTAGGAATCCAACTTAAACTGCAATTAGATCAAATCAATAGCTGGAAGTGGAAGGTAATATGCTATGAAAAAAGAAAGAACTTGCTTTATTAACTGCTTTGCCTCCCAAAGAGTGAGGAGCTGCTTACACTGCCTCTTCATATATAGGGGGGTGGGGTTGTGTAAGAGTACTGGAAATGAAATATCCTAAGAATGGATGGAAGGGCTTATCTTATAACTGCAGTTGGCTTTTTATAGACTGCTGGCTAAAAAGAGAGAGCTAGAAGATACTGCTTTTGAGATACTTATGGAAAGTAAAGCCTTTTAAACGAACTAGCCAGGACATAAGGCCTATTATAATATAATAAGCTCGGTTGGGCCGTATTCTCCTCGCCTAGAAATGCATCTTTAACGGGCTTTCTTTCTGGCTTACCTTTATAATAGAACTATATCGCTACGAACTGACCGAGCCTTCCGTGGAACCTTAGAGCCTAATAGAAGGGACTTAAGGACAGGGCAGGGACTTAAAATAAAAAGAGTAAAGGCTCTCAAACGAAGGCTGGCTTTTTATACTAATTGACAATGGATTCATTCTTACTATTATAATTATCACTGTTACTAGTATATTACACTATTATGAGAATAACTAGGCGGGATGGCAGAAACTCCAACTCAAAGCCGGGAAGGGTCGATGTAATTGAGCTCCCACAGGGTAGCTCGAAACTGGAATAGACCCCCCGCTCCCCGGTAAATCAATCTAGGTAGATCTACCAGGAAAGATGCTAATAAGAGTACCGGGTCTTCCATATCTAGGAGCTGGCTAGCAAGGATGCTTCGGGCTTTTGAACCGACTATAATGCTCTTGGTTTAGCCGATTGAGTAGCACTTGCACCGTCCGTAGCTTGAGGAAAGGCATAACCCGCGTAGAGATGGGAAGTGGCTAGAGCAGGGGTAGCTGGAGCAGCAGTGGATTCGGTTAATCCAATAACAGATGGTTGGATGAGATGGATAACTAGGGCAAAGTATCTAGTATACTCACCCGCACCATAAGCATCTGTAGTCTAGTCTTAAGTACTTAGTGGTTAGTAGCGCTCTGGGAAGCATCTTAGGTTGTGTGCCCTTTAAAGGCCCGGCATACTAATCACAATATGACCTCTTTTTTATTATTAGTAAGATAGGGCGAGGAGCGTAATTCATAGTTCGAAGACTTTTCCATTGATAAGGCATTTTGGGATTATTCTTTTAGGTTTTATCCTTATCATGTATAGATAGATCGTTTATTCTAAACCCAAAAACCCTGGAAAGTTACGCCCTATTATATTACTCAACCACATAAAAACGAGATTATTGTGATGGATGTAACTTCTCAAGTATTGAATGAAGTCTTTGCTGGCATATTCTTAGAGTGTTCTCACAGGTTCAGGAAAGGAAGAGGGGATTTCTTTCTGGCTGTCCTAACAAGGCAAATATCCTCTAAAGAGAGGACGGGACTGCTTCCTCGTGTACTGCTATAGAATTCCACCGCTTGGATCTGCAGATGAATTACCGGTTTTCCTAAGCTTGATGAATGTGCCGAAATGTCTTTTTTGTGGCGAGAAAGAGATGGAGCATTTGCAGTTTTCAGGTGCAGATGAAAAGGAGGTGCCAGTCTTTGATTTGAGGTCTAGGAAAAACCGATGCGCCGCGGAGAACCCTTTTCCATACAAGTTCTCGTCTCGTCTAACGGTTTGAATTGAAAGAAAGATTCCCTTATAGCCTTCTTAACGCTTACGCCCCTCCTTTCCTCTCCCCATGGTCGAGCTCATTCTTAAACCCACTCCTCTCGTTATCAGTCGATCTCCCGACCTTTGGTCCCCTCTCGTTATCAGTCGATCTCCCGACCTTTGGTCCCCTCTCGTTATCAGTCGATCTCCCGACCTTTGGTCCCCTCTCGTTATCACTCGAGTTCATTCTTAAACCTTACGTCAAGACTCTTCCTTTTAGCGGTGTGCAGAACAGAGGGAGCTTTCTTCTTCTTTATAAAGAGTCCAAAAGTGGACAAGGAATGAATTAAAGAGAGCGGTAAAGACAAGGATAGCTCCTAGGAAAGAAGCAGTCGGGGCACCCATTGAAGATGGATTAGCCCGCATAAGAGAATGTCCTTCTTTTGAGTTAACATAGATGTTAAGGGTCCCTTTCCCAGATAAGATTTAAGAATCAGTATTAGCCGGGTAAATCTGGGAAGAAGATGAGGAATCACCAATAGACGTACCTGAAGACGCAGTCTAACGCTCTAGAAAGCCCTTTACGCATATATACCGAAATTCCCTAAAAAATAGGCTATACCATTCATAGATGGATAAAAGAATGGAACATCTTGACATTTCCACATTAGACTGATTTAATGGAGAAAGCAATGCCCTTGAGGAGAGCACTGCCAGCTGTGAAGATAGACGACTCACAACTCTTATTAAATAGTTTGTTTTTTCAGAGGGGGAATGTGATTCATCTCTACAAGAAATTCGTTCATACTCTTTCCCCATACGATGATGCTCTCTCTCTATGGATTGAGATGAGAATCACTTACCTCTCCATAGTAGGATTCTCTATGCCCATACCGCTGACGAAGCGAAGCAAGCAGTCTGATCATCCTTGTCTGTTTCCCTCTTCTGTCAACTCTTGAAAGAGCATAGCCCAGAAATGAAGCATATCGATCCAAGGTTACCAGGAAAGAGCATGGCGAGATCATTAAAAATAGCCCACCCAGTCTGAAGTCCGCCAGGGCGATAGCAGGTATTATTGGTACTTTCGCGTTATCAGTTTTGATGATGAATGCAGCGACAGGAAATTTATAAAAAGCTGTTTATCCCCCAGAAAATGCACTTCGCGTAAACCTGAGTTTATGAATCGTTAAGAGAGGCTAAAAGGTGTTCCGGTACGAAAGCATAAAATACCCCTCTTTCCACAAAAACGAAACTGAATTGAATGATGTGTTCGATTGGATGCCGAGGACCCCCAACTGTTACAAGAACCTGACTACTTTCTAGTTTATGGGTTGACCCTTCATTCTTACTTCAACAATTGGTTTCTATTATAGAACCTAGATCCAGCCTGATATTGATGGGGATTACTTTTATCTGAAGAATCGTTTCGCAGATTAGAAAGAGTCACTTTTCGGCTCTACGCGTAAGTTGACCCTTGTTTAGGAACCGGGTCCTACGCCCGAGACAAGGGACCCGCGGCGACTGCCGAAGGTTGGGTTACAGATTTTTTTCAGGCAATAACAGGATTCACTTCTTATCTTAGATGATAATTATCTTGAAAATACAAGTCCTTTATATATAGATATTCTGGAAAAGTCGAAAGTCATTGAAGGTATCCCTTACTTATTCTTAAGACTCCCTTAGGAAATTCAAGATTGAGGAGGGTTAATATCAATTATCCAGTGGAATTTTAGCTCAGACATGCTCCTTTATTTCTCCTTGAACCTTAAGTGAGCTACCCGATCATAACTTCCTTATTCAAATTTCGAAGCGAGAAGCGAGTGTTCAAACTTAACCATTGAAGACTAGCCCTGCCCTTGAAACCAGTGGTTTGGATGCCCTTAAGCTATTATTGGATGGATAAAGTATACAACAGATACATTCACCGATTCTGACTAGCCCAACCCCTTCTCTGTGGTTCTTCTTGTTCATTTGAATCCGCGTTCTTACTAGCTTTGTCAGTACCTTGAGTTGATCTACCAAGGCTAAGTTCTTTCTTTCATTCCTTTACCGAGCTACGGATCCAGGAGCTTCACCCTGAGAAAATGACTTGATTTAGCTTGAACCTTGAGCCGTAGAAGAGGACCTTTCAGAAGGACGGCTGGCTTTAGCCCTTGAGCATGGAATTAACCGAGAGTGAACCTATTTAAAGGTTTACTGTATCGTTTACTGGTGATGGGAATATGTAATATTGTTGTAGAAGTTTCCAGCCTCACAGGCTTTAGATTGAACTATGGAACCGAGCGAAGACCTTTGAGATATTCCCCAGTCCACTTATGAACTGGATCCGGATTAACCGCTTTCGACTGAGATGTAAAGTCACCTTCGCCTTTGCTTTTCGTATTCTATGCGGCTTTCTCCAACTCTAATCTCAGGGTTTTCCTTCTCTATGAACTCTAAGATTGATCCACAAAGATATTGTACCTACTTCAGTAGAAGTTTATCCTGAACCCTACGGCACTTCGTTGCTTGCTCCAGTGAGCTACCTATTTAATTAAAGAAAGGGATATTATCCTTTTTCAGTGTACACGCTTGAAAGCGGAAAGATGAACTAAGACTAATAAAAGGAAACGGAAACTTATCTTCTGTCCCGTGCGTGCAATTTTCCATATTACCTGGTGCAACCTAGACCACAGGAGGCTACCAGCCCCCTTCCTAATGATCTGATTTATCTCGTGGGACTCACTCCGGAAGTATAAACATTGAAGGGGTAAATATTGATGAGGTAAGGCTCTCAAATGCGTGCAAACCCGAGAAAACAAACACATACTAAAAAAAGAAGCTATGAGGACTTCGAAAGAGTACGTACTACAGGTCAGTACTAAAGGCTTTGTTAGCCAGTTCTCCTTTGTAAACCCGTATCAACACCAGAACATATTATAAGCTATTCTTAATGCCGCCACCGGACTCATTGACGCCCTATCTATTACAATTCCTATGATTAGATCGCCCACGGGCTAAAACCTTCGCCATCGCCCGAGACTGCTAACAAGGATTCTAACCCTACTGGATCTTTCCTACCCTTCTACTAAACCTGACTTCCCGCTTTATTACTAGATGGTTATACTGCATTTTCTCCTGCTTCTAAAGACTCTTTCTTTTCATCTCCTGTTGCTGCAAGAGGCTACCTTAGGACTGCAGCAATTGGCGCGGCTGGATGGCTTGGAGAAGGAAAGATAAAAGAAGCTTTACTATGCAACTTCAACCGCCCGGAAGTGACTTCGCTAGCCTTTGGGCTTAAAGAATCGCTTCGCACCTTCTGCCTTCTTTTCTTAAGGATATCAAAAATAGTAAAGATCTCATGCAGGAGAGAAAGAAGGAGTCTATTGATTCTATGGTAGCTGAACGTCTTCACTTTCATTATTGCTAAAAGAAAAAGAGAAGAGGTCAAGACCTTGCCTTATTCTTATTGATAGCACAGGAAAGAGAACTCCGCCTTCCCCTTTGGGATATTCTATTAGATTAGTTAGAGGACTTTCTTTAGCTCTAAGACTAGGGATCTAAGGTTGGTGGGAAATCCAGCAAAGCTAAAATCCCACTGTTAGAACATCTAAGAAAGAGGAGAGCCTAGCAATTGGTCTCCTCTTTCTTAGATGCCATCTTATTTGAAGCTTCTTCTTTCCATGCTTCATCTTACATAATTACATTCATAAGCAGGCATGATAGAGCTATATCCGATACAACTGGTGTTGGCACCTTAGAGCCGGTAAGAGAGCTTTGCCAGCGAACCAATCCGAAAGCGTCAAGTACCAATCCCATCGGTCGTAGCCAGGTCATTCCAGTCGGTGTAAAATCAATCAATGAAGGAACTAACTGCTAAAGGGAAGGATGGAATGCTTTCTGTCAAGAAGAACCAGATTTACTTTGATAGTAGGTAGAAGAATAAGATAGTGTTCCGGAAGTCAGTATGGAGTGGATTGTTCCCGTTCTAAGTATGCACCAGATTCCTAACAATGACTTTCTTATGGCGGACTAGTGGGCTCTCCTTATGTTCTACCCATTTTTAGTGAAAATAGATAAGCACTAATGGCGGAATACCATAATAGTAGGCTTTTTCTTCCCCCTGTCATGGCTTTTCCTGATGTTTGGTCGAGTAAGTTGTATTTTCTGGTACATCATTTTGGATTGTATGAGTCTTTCTGGTAGGTATTCTTAATTCTCTCATATCTTTAACCTCTGATATTCACCCGTCACCTGTAGCTTGATTCAGTCTTTGACCTAGGCGAGACATCAGGAAGTCGAAAGAAAGTAGCTCGTCCTTCCCGTGTGGGACGCGAAGGCTTAAGAGGCCATTTTAGGACTTGTTATCAGCATAGGGTCATAACCCGATAGGGAGAGGAAGGTTTGAGACCAACGGGAGAGGGAGGAAGCTCGACAACCTTCGAGTAAAGTCGAACTACAAAAGTCAGAGCTTGTCTTGGCAGTTCACAGCCAGCCCTACTACAGTTCTTCTATTCATGGAAGCAATACGCGTAACTTATTCCCAGCTACGAGAAAGATTGACAATCTATCCCTTACTGAAGTTGAAGGAAGGCCCAAACCCGACTTGATTCACTTCAAACCCGGCTTCTTAGTATAAGCCTTGGAAGATTGCCCGAAGGAAAGAAGGCATCGAGAAAGCAAGAAAGTTTGGAAGTCTTGGTAAAAAAAAAGTAGGCTGTAATGTAAGGAAGACCTTTGACTCTTAGGTAGTCTTAGAGTACAGGGATTGAAATTAGGCACTTGCACATGCGATTAAGAGATTTTCTTGCTTTGCTTAGAATGATTAGCTTTATTTACTGCTTGACCTCATCGTTGGCTAAGGGTCGATGTAATTGAGGAGTGAGAATGCGCCCTGAGGAAAAGATAGATCTACGCTTGGGAGATCCATGACACCACCGAGTTGTATGCATGTGAAAGTGGTGTGAGTGTCTTGATAGAGGGAGAGAATCTATATATTATCTTTCCCAAGAATAGGCTAAGCTAAGAGAACTACTTTTTTGAATTAGCGAAAGTCAGTCCCTCCAGAAAGAAAAGTATACCCTATAGTAAGAGCTAGGCCAGTTATCAAAGGGGTATATTCGCCAGTCCAGTAGTTGATATCATATCCTTCCTGAAACAGTTTAAAGGTTAGGCCCCATTAAATGAGTTATTGTGCTAGCCTCTTTCCTTTTCCTGCTACTGAAAATGTTTTCAGTCCCTACCACTGCTATTGGCGTATGGCCTGGGGCAAGATCCGCAAAGGCCTTCGGAAGTAATGTTTGTTGGGGCTACCTAACTCTTGCTAGAGGGTAGAGAGCTGTCGTTAGGGCTGAAGCTTATCACACTTACCTTCACTCTTCCTCTCGAACCGGGCATCCCTTTACTTTCTTTATCAAGCTTCCGAACCGAATCGCTTCGCTCTCGCTCCTCTTCCAACTAGTCTTGTTTCAACTAAATTGAAAAACCTGCCAATCTGATCTCATCTCCCTGACGGCACCTACGCTATCCTGACTCTTAATTTAATATAGAAAAGATAGAAAAAGGACAGTAAAGGGCCATACACCCTGACTATTATTCTAGTCTGACTAGCCCTTACCATTCTCCCTGCCAAAAGGGTAAGGCAAAGGGAAAAGGCCGGAAAGCGGAAAGGTGAGCAGCTATTAAGAAGAAGGAGAATGAAGAAAAAGAGGATTGGTTGGAAGGGAACTAGCTTATCAACGCTGCTCTTACACTACTAGTAAGAGTCTCTAAGACCTATAGGCCAATTAGACTAGACTGAATTAGTCAGTCTAGCGACTACCTGTGAGATATGTCCATTAACAGCTTTCCCTGCGGTTAACCCGAAGGGAAGAAGTGATTGGATGAACGTGTGGTAGTCTTCCAGCAATCCCTACCTACGCAGGGAATGATTGCTGGAAGATCTGTTATATTATATGGCATCGGAATGGTAGGCTTATTGGAGTGCTTTTAGCAAGGACATTCATTGATGGAAGGAATCGTTTGCTTGAAAGCATAGAATCTTCCGGTCAAGGAAGGAAAGGGATTGCCCTTCTTTCTCTAAAGCGAGTGAGTGTACTACTAGGTACAAAGTCCTCGCCTATGTCTTTGGCGGAAACTTCTTCCTTAGCCTCTGAATCTCCTTAGCTTTTGGAGGAATCCCCGTACCCCCTTTAACTTATGCCCAGTGTTCAAAACCTTTCTAGTCGAAAGCCAGTAACCTCGGTTCGGGCAAGCAGCTTATCCCTTCTCGGTCGAGCAGCTTTCACACCTCTCTATGGTCGGTTAGTCTTACATTCTTTGTTGTTAGCTCTAGCATAACTAGAAGCCTTTGGAAAATCTCTTGGTGTATAACTCTCTATCGATTCAACCTCCTATCCCCATTATTCTACTCAATTCATTCTTTTTTCGAACGAGTCATATGAAGGTCGAAGTCTAAGCCCTGTGTAAAGGAGGACCAATCCCGAATAGCAGCAAGAAAATCCTCTATAATGAGACTCCAACAGTTCCGGCCAGTGAAAGCATCTGGGCCCGGAGCACTGTTTGGCTTAAGATCCTACATCGCTTTCCCAATATCATAGTCTGAAGGAATAGAAGAAAGCATAGCATTATGATCCGTGGAAATAACTGAGGGGATTAAATCAAAAAGAGAAGAGCTCGCTTGCCCCTTTGACAGACTGAAGGCAGTTTTCTTGGTTTGCGGATAGGATAATAGGGTGCAGAAAATATCGAGTGCTTTCTTTGAAAGCACCAATTCCATTCCAATTCTCTCAGACAGAGCAGGATAGCTGCCATCAACCCTTTAGAGCGAGGGCCTTCCAAGACCAATGCTATCAAGAAGAAGGAAGAAGAGCCTTGAGCTAAATCATTGACCTTGCGCCTGCTTTGATTAGGACATTGCCGCATTTCATCTCAAAGAGGATCTAACTCTTTCCGGCTTAGCCGAACTACTTGGCTCGGGTCAATTCAGTCTTTTTTATCGCAAGTAAATAGCCAAAGGGCTGATGAAAGAGCACCGTCTTCTCTTATTCCTGAAAACATTTGCAGAGCAGTTATTACAAAAAGACTAGCATCTCTAACAGGAAAAGCAAGCAAAGACCTCCCCTTTGGTTTGGTGGCCTCCCTCCTTGAGAAGGGTCAAAGCAGAATCAGACTCTCGGACGTGGGATCTTGCCTAAAGAAATTTCCATTGAGCGGGGTAAGTCTCAAAAAGCATTTCACCGGCACTCAGCCCTTCCCCCCTTACTCCAAGAGCCGAAACAGCCTCTATTCCTTCAACAGCAGTTAGACCTTTTTCTAATCCTACTGCCCTTCTCCCAAGAGTTGAAGAAAAGGCTACCGACTTGGCCTACTTTGACTACGCTATTCTTCCCATTTCGAAAGAAGAAAAGAAGAAGTAGCCCCGCCAACGACAACAGATTCAATAGCTGGGGATCTTGCTAACAATGAAACTCCTAACCTTAAATCATATAAGCGGGGATGAGCTCCTCTCCTCCCTTCTGGCCATTGAAAGCATTCCAATTGCAGCTTCTTCTTAGGATTCGTTCAAAAGAGCATTTCCCTAATCTAATGCCATGCCCTGAGTCCTAATCTCCTAATGCCCTACTCCAACAGCTAAATCGATGGCATCGCTTCTTCCCTCAAGCCTGAAAAGATCGGATTCTTCCTCTCGGGTTCCTTCACTTAGAGTAGTGAATCCAGTGAAAGCCGAAGACTAAGAAGAAGGGCTTTAGCGAGCCGGGAAAACTACTGAATACGACCATTCAAAGCGGAACAAGAAGAATCACAGTCGACTCAACTTGACGAGTCAGTAGCTGCCTTTAGAGCTGGGATAAGTAGGGTAGCAGCTAAGATTAGCTAAAAGGACTCTCCTCAACCCTCAACCTAGACATAGAACTCCTAGCTCTGGAGCTGATTGAATTGATTCTTTTTAACAGCTACCGAAAGGCTTCGCTCCTCGCTCACAGAACTCCCCCCAGTCTCAGGTCAAGAGAGACGAGCGATGGCATATCTTGAGTCACTCGCTTCTTTTGGGCGAACTTTCATCTGTTCTCTTTCCTTCTTTCTGCTTTTTTTTATGGTAAAAACAAAGGTTATCACAGTTCGCTACGCACCTCATCTCGTTCAGTCTTGATGGCAGCTAGTTTCTTTATTTATTACGTCGTTCAGTTCAAAGAGTCATTCTGGCATCTGCTTTCAATGCTTGCTAGTAAACAGCTGTTGTCTCTTTCCTCTCGCCCTTACTTATAACATATTTGCTTTATCGTAATACGATACGTTGTAAAGAGTCGATTCAACAAGAGGCTCAAAGACCTCTGGTAACTTCGCTACTTTGATAACAGCGAGAGCAGAATCCGAATCAGACTTTAAGATAGATGTAACTAACTTGCTTTCCTTCCTTACTAAAGAAATCCCCTTTCGCCTTCCGCTCCTAGTCCGCTTTTTTAATAAGATAATTTCGCTTTGTCATTTAAAATTCTTACTATTCTCCTGCGAGAAATGCCAAAACTAACACTAATTCATTCTAATGCGCCTACCTTAGGTCACGAGCTGCCTTAAGGCATGCCTTTAGCCCTACTACTCCTAAGCCCTTATTCCACCACGAACAGCGGAGTAAGCTCTCAGGCCTTCCTTTCTTCGGCATTCATTCGTCTCAAAATAATCTTGGGCTACCTTGCTACGGGTGAGAGAAGCAATCCTCCTTCTAGGTCGTCTAAGGCACTAATCTTTCTTTCAAACCACCAGGAAGCCTTTTATCCATTTAGTCTCGTAGTGATCCCTCTTTATTGCTGACATCTAGTAAAGAGAATCTAGAGTTGATGATCCCTTATATACCACCGGGTCTTTTTTCTGCTCTTAGCTCAGTTAGCTCAAAGGTTCTGACGGTAAGAAGTATAGGAGTTCCCTACAAGATTAAGCCTTTTCTTTGTCTTTCCTCGGAATGACGTCTCTGCGCCCAAAGTGTGATCCTAAGGCAGCTATTAATCAGTCTCACTCAGCATGTAGCTGAGAGGGTTTATACGGATTCCCAGATGTGAACCCAATTCTATCTCATTCAGTACGGAAATCGATCGACCTTTTAGTTAGGAATGCACCCTCTTCATTCAGCACTCCAGTCTTTCCCACTTCCGGTCATCAAGGAAGAACTCGAACAAGAGCTCAAAGGCATTCTTCTTTTTGTTGGTTCATAGTCCATTCTGGTCTTGTTACTTTATGTTTCGGAGTCAATTGATCCCTCGATCAAGTTCTAACTAGAAATATCTTAAGAGAAGAAAAACAAGAAATCGTTTGGATTCGAGGCGAAACCCTTCTCCGCCGTTACGAAGTTCTTCTGCTCTCATTTTCGAAAAGGAAGGCTAGAGTAAGGGGGGACTTAGTCTCGTTCCCATAGTTGCCCCCCAGAAACAGGGTTTAGGAATTGTCCACCTAAGCGCCCTGAAGAGCAGTGGCTCAATTGCAGCGCACCAACTGAGAGATACACTAAATGTATCAAAGCTCAATCGAAAAAAAGAGCAATCAATTAGATCCTTACGTTACGCTCCTGGGACTCCTCGGCACAGGGAGTACGGGCCTTCATCTCCAGGGTTTAAAATATCTGGTTCGAAAGGACCAGGAGAAAAGCATCGAGTGCGCGGGCACAGCTTTCGACAAAACAAATTCATTCATTCTCGAAGTTATGGCGGAATGCAGCAAATCCCCGGCCGTGCTGGTTCTTCCCTCCACACGTTCTCAAACCGATCGATAAAGTGAAGTACCAGAGGATTTTTCGGGATTTATCTTTCGGAAGAAAAAGATTGAAATGACTGTTCAAAATTTCACCTATACCTTTGAGATTAAAAAAAAATGTAATTTTCTTATGAAATGTTTATTATTATTAGCGTTGATAGCTCTCTTCTTTAAAGCTTATGCCGTAGAAGCTGACATCAGGCTATTGGCGTTTTATCTGCATCTTCTCGACCAAGACCCGGAAGGGGTTCGCTTTGTTTGGGATGAACTCGCAAGGACTCGACCCGAGGACTTCCCTCGTAGAGTGGCGTCTTTTATAAGACTCTTTTCTCTCAGTGGAACTAAAAAAAAAGAGTTTGAGCTCGCTCTTTTGGCTTACTTTTAGCCACGCGGGGCGGCTATCCGCATGTGTCCCAAAGTGACGTCCATTTTTTGGTAATGGGTATACTCGAGAGAAAAGTTTTGAATGAAAACCTCTCCGGGTCATGGACTCCTTTTTTGTTTAGGACCCCCTTTCTACATTCAATTTTTTATTGAGCCTGGTGTGGAATCACCATCATTACACATGAATTCTTAGTATGGCTGCTGGTCTAGCGATCCCTCCTAGCCGCCGCCTAGAGTGCAGCCTGCCTGCGGAAGACCGTAACGTAAGTAACTCAGTGCTCCATACGGGGGAAATGAAAGCAGAATTCGTTCGGATCCTCCCACATGTTCAATCTTTTTTTAGCGGTTTCCCCAGAGATCTTTATCATTAATGCAACCTTCATTTTGCTCATTCATGGAGTTGTATTTAGTACCTCTAAGAAATATGATTATCCGCCGTTAGTCAGTAATGTGGGTTGGCTTGGATTACTTAGTGTTGCGCGCCTAGGAGGGCAGCGCGCTTTGGGATGCGGAGGTTTGAAGACGCTCGACTGAAAGGAACGAAGTACTCTACTGAGAAGTTCCAGGTTGGAACGAACTCGAGTGAGAACGAGAGGAGTGGGAGCGAAAAGCCCAGCCCCCTAACCTAATGCGGCACCGGGTTTGGACCGCAGGGAACCGTAGCATGGGGGACGTCTGATCCTTTTGCCGCCGCAAGGCTGGCTAATCGTACGCAGCAGGCTCGAAGACCCCTGGTTCTGGAAGGCACATGAGTCCGAACGCTATGTTGAATGTGCGACCGACACTACACTACGTAGGTACCTGTGCAGATGAGGCGTCGGTCGGTCCTAGAAACGGCGGCAGCGGCGCGAGGAGTTAACGACCGGGCGTGCTGCAACCTAGGGATCACCAGGCAGCTCTTTCGCTCTATAGGGATCGGGGGGGCATAGCACAATTCTTCTTGGAGGAGGGTTGGTTTGCCCAGGTGACTGATCCTGCCATAATGTACTCCTACCTATTATAGCATCGGCAACCGAAGTCGAGCATACATACGACGATCTTCATGCGTGAATAGCCGGGAGGAAAGAAAGGGCGGTAGATGATAATGAAAAAGGGCGCCGCGTCTGGACGGGCGGGCGGAATAGATGAGCGAAAGGTGCCATGCCATGGAGTGAGGAATACCCCGAGTCTCATGTAAGACAACTAAATGCACCTCGACCTCGAGGTGCTGCCGAGGAACTGGGGGGACCTTCTCGAGCACAGGATAGGCAATTGAGAGATAGAGCTAGCCTATTCGTTATGGGGAATCAATGCTCCGGGCCGAATAGAGCTTACCCTCCGGCACCTGGCTTTCTCCGGCGCATATTAGCTTAGCTGCGCGGCCGGTTTGGCTTCCTCTCTGGCGGCCACTTTCCTTACCTTACCCACGCTACACTCCCACTCCAAGCTACGCCTGCTGAGCAAGATGCATTGCGATTTCCTCTTCTGTGGACGCACCGGAATATGATCCGGGACGGGAAGAGAAAGACTTTTTTCTTCGGCGGGCTTTCTCTCGTAAAGCCAAAGACGCCCCAAGACAAGGTACAACTGTTAGAAAGGGGACATGATCAATAGAACCTGGCTGGATCGGGGCTGGGATAGTGGCGCCCATTCCTAACCAGTTCCGAAAAGGTTCGCTCATACTGGAGGGAGCATCCCCGCTTAGTGATCGATCCGCTAGTTCACGCAAATCCGAAGAAGTTATCACGGACGAGCCACATGCAGGGAAACTTGCACGTGTGGTTCTGGCCGGGCTTTCCTGAGGTATCTAATAACCTTGCTTCTGCTCGCCGCTGGCGCACCTCTCCTAACTATTGCCCATTTATTCTGGAATAATCTTTTTAGGAGGGACAATTTTACATATTTCTGCCAAATCCTTCTATTATTAAGTACGGCTGGTACCATTTCGATGTGTTTCGATTCTTCCGAACAAGAGAGGTTTGATGCTTTTGAATTCATTGTATTAATTCTACTTCCTACTCGCAGTATGCTCTTTATGATCTCGGCTCATGATTCAATTGCCATGTATTTAGCTATTGAGCCTCAAAGTTTATGTTTTTATGTGATCGCAGCATCAAAAAGAAAGTCTGAATTTTCCACGGAAGCCGGCTCGAAATATTTGATCTTAGGTGCATTTTCCTCTGGAATATTATTGTTTGGGTACGACCGGACAACTACCGATATCTATTAATATCTTTTCTTAGAATGTTATTGTTAAATATGTATCTATCTTTCTATATCGTAAACTATCGGATCGGGTATTACTTAGATGTGAAACTTGCAGACCTCATTGGTTGTGATATTGACGGGGGGAACAAAATAAAAGAATATATAGACTTGTAGAGACCCTCTATGTAGTTGTCTATCTAGGGCGATCGATCTACATCTTTCCCCATAGCCCTGGGGCTGTGTCTCGATCTCCTACGTGCGAAATCTGAGGGACTAGTTCCTACTTGATAAACAACCCTTGGTCTAATTCCACGCCTTATGACGAAAAGGGAGTCGGCGTGGCGTAAAGTGAAGATTGAGGGAAGTAGAGAAAAATTCCCTTCTGGGGTATTCCGAAGGTGTAACCTAGGCAACGAAAAATGGGCCCGATATTTCAACTAGAGGAGCGACCAGTTGGTTCACCAAACCCCGACCCAGCGTCACACGTTTTCCAGGTCCGAAGGGATCCAGTGCCCAACTACCGACTCCTCCCGGAATTGCGTTATCGGAACCGAGCCAGGAATGGCCGTTAGTGGACACCCACCACGGTTAGAGAGGCCCTCTTTAATACATTAAGAAAAGATGTTCACAGGGGCCAGAAAGACTCGGTCATAGGAACTTAGACCACCTACGCGCTGGTAAACGAAAACCACCTCGACCGGATCAGAGTAAACAACAATGTCGAATCAGGCCGCCCCTTGCCTTGAAAGAATTCACACGCGGCCACCAGCTTTCCAAAAAGAAGGGGAGATCTGCTGCTTACTGCTCACGAAAACATTCGACCTATACTTATAGTCAAGTCGTCCGCGTATCTCTCAATTACATCGACCCTCTCCTTTCAGGGTAGCCCACAACCTCTGATATGGTGTCGGTCTCCTGCTAAGGTGCATTCTATACATTCAAAGTCCTTCCTTGTTTGCTCTTGGATTAAGCGGAAATCCTTACTGTGGAAGCAGACTTAGCTACCTTGTCATTCTTCTCCTTCAATGCCAGTGGATAAGTACACTAGGGCAGGAATGCTCTTGTATCATGTATGTGGATTACTTGGTCGATTACCTGATTGCACTAGTCTCAGAGCCATAGCCATCTCTTTAGCGTCCCGCCATTCCTTCTTTTTCCTTCTTGTTAACACAGAAAGAGAAAGAATTCTAAAGTCAAGCTCTTAGAGTCATACTTGAAGGCAGTTCCTTAGTTAAAGCAAGGAGAGCAAAGAGACAGGTATTAGATGTTAACTAATAGTATACCATAGGTCTTAGAGAAGGCACTGATTGACCTAAATAAGTAGGCAAGAGGAAGAGTAAGTAGCCAAGGGCTAAACCGGAGTAGGGCAAGGTAAGACTCTTTTTCTACCGAAAGATCATATCTCGAAGTAAGATTTCCATCTACACTAGACAGACTATGGTGGTACCAAAAAGCTCTAACCAGCCCCACCCTACCTCGTTGAAAGAAGATCTCATTCATCTGATGTTGATACTGACGCAAGCAAGGCTCGATGTAATTGAGGGTTTCAGACGGATAGACAGCTTACTTAACCTTGATGAATCGATGGGACTTACCAACCTCAAAGGGTGGACTTCCTCGAGAAAGGCTTTCTGCAACTAGAAAATGAGAATATGACCTTCCACGACGGGGTCGGGTACGGGATGAAAAAGCGATTTCACGCTTAAAGATCGGTCCTGTCGAGACAGTTTTCAATGCTAGGAAGATAACCAAAGCGGTCACTCGTTAATAGTTGAATTCTAGTAGTTTTTCTTGCAACTTCCATTGAAACCACTCCCTTTTGCGCTCTTTCGCCCAGCTAGATATCAATATGTATCTCAAAGCAGCATTTCCTTTCACAGGCATAGGCGAATGCTAAAAGATAAGCATAGGCAGAAGCAGAAAGAACAGATTGACCCCCTACCAGAATAAGATCTCTAGGTTTACCAAATCCTTCTCAACCAAATGTCTTGTGAAAGAGGGCATTCAGTCAGGTCAGGAATCTTGAACAGAAAGAGGTGGGTGATCCCTCGGCATCAGAATAAGTATAGAAGTCTGCTTTAACCAACAGGGGAGTGTATTTCCCACTAAACCGGTAAGATAGAGCGGAGACAGACAGGCTTTTAAATGTCAATACCCAGGAAAAAGAAGTGAAATTGTAGTGTAGTACCATGTGCGGATCCGAAAAGCCCTGTGTGCCGTGTCTGGATCAGCGATTTCAGATGCCATTACCGTATTAGTTATATCATCTCTGTCTCATCGCACTACTGTGTAAATTTAGATACGAGTTGGACAAACAACAAGTGGAATCAAACCGAAGTCTATATATTCCTCTGACAACGGATTCAATAGCATCGCTTATTCCTTCAACATCTGCGGAGCTAAGCCCGGGTCGGAACTGAACAGGGTCAAAGAACTATCTTCCCTTTCGACAACAGCTAAATCGCGATGCCACTTGGCTTGAGGTCGTTCCCTAAAGAATGTCTTTCCCTGGAGCCAGGTAAGTTAAGTAAGGACGTTGCCGGGTGATTTCACTCAAAACGAATTGAACCGGGTCGATCCCTTCTAGTAGCCTAGCGCTTCCCCTATCTAGTTAGTGACTTCGCTACCTTTACAGAAGACCGAGAGTATGGATAGGGTGGGTGTCTTAGTTGGGTTGATAAAGGACAGATTGCCCGACCTAATTCACCGGTACCTTCCTCAGATCTCTTCTATACCCCTTAACCAAGGGTTAGAGTTTACACCTACTTGAAAGGCACTGCCCACTTTTAGGTTGACTCAGTCTGTCTTTCTGAATCGGTTGCGGCTTGATTGGCTAAGGGACATATGTAAGATCTATTTTAGATGTCCTTGCAGCCTATTCAATTGCTAGAAGAGGAAGGTAAGTATGAATCGCCTTTGAGGACAAGAAGATGCGTTAGAAGCCCCTATAGAGCCCTTAAGAGCGAAATAGAATCTATAGCTCACCCTTTCTTTCTCTCTTCTCTTTTTCCTTACAGCGAGTGAATCATACTTTTTCTTTCTTTGCTATTGAATCAGGAGCTGTTAGCCTTAGGGGTGAAGGGCTTGTTACAGTGAATCCGAAAGTAGGCATATCTGCTGTTCTATTTACAAGGAAATAACATCTAATAGTAGACGAATAGGAATCGAATGCCTTCTTTGGCTCTTTAAGCCTAAACCGTCTAAGGTATGAAGTTACTTTCCAAAGGTCAATCCCTTTCCCGATGCATGCGTAGAAGTGCAGTTGGCTATTAAGGAAGAGGTGCCATTAGTTATAAAAAGCAAATTTCACATTCATTCACGCACGAAGACCTACAAAGAAATTCCATTTCAAAAAGAAGATCTCTCTGTCCCCCGAGCGAGCTCCAGAAGAAGCCACTTTCGTGCTACTAGCTTACTAAGCTTCTTTCCCTCTATCTCTACGAAAAGTACAAGTAACTCCAGACGCATTCTCATTAGCTCATTGGATTCGTCTTATATCAGCATTTCGGATTGGAAACTAATCGTCATACTGGTTGGCCCCGAACGGAAAGGGAGAGGCTTTCCTCTTTCTAGAGGATTTCGTAACAAAGGGCTCCTGAGGTGCTAGCCGCCCTCTCGGGCTACACTTATACAGCCAGGCCAAACATACTGTGATTCGCCTAGCTGGGTGATACCTTTTGGAATAGATCCCACCCAGACTTACTAGAATGCCACTTATTTCCTTTAAGGGGTGAGCTAGGCCTTACCTTACAACACACAGTGTTGACCGCTCCTCAATTCTTACTTTCGACGGGAACAAGGAACGATTGCAGCGATCACACCAAGGTCTTCCGTCGGATAGGGGCAGGCAATGAGAAGAGGTCATTCTGGTTTCAGTGCACGTGTGAAAGGCAACTCTGTTTAGCCAGCAAGCATAGGAAAGAAATCCCCCCCGGATATTGATGCTAATCCATTAGTTCTAGCTCGAAGGTTGCCTGTCTCGGTTAGCTGCTTGGCATGAGTAGCTTGGCTTTCTTCTGGCTCGCTTTTCACCCTCTTGTGACCTACCTCTCTTCATCGCGTTCCTATTCAAGGTTGTCAGCCGGAAGTCTGGGCTTCGTGTTTGCTCTTCACTCGATGCCTAACTCAAGCTTGCCCATAGAAGGAGCTCCTTAGAGCTGCGACTAGCTGGCTTGCCGGACTGACCGACTAGTAGTGATAATACCTCCCCTCCACATCCTCTGCTTGCTGCTTAAGGGTTGCTGGTGACGGTGCCGCCCTATTCCTATTCGGCTTCTGGCTTCAGCCTCAGATTTGTGCTGCCTTTCGGCCTTCGCTTGCATCTAATAGCTTATAGGCTTCTTTCCTTGCTGCACTCATTCACTCCGGAAGTTACTACTTTACTTTCTTATACTAGCTATTTAAAGATCTACCGCTCCGTGGGCTTGCTTACCGCGAATACTGAAAGAACTGGCGATTTACTGCTGCTCTTTGTGCTTATTTATCGTACTATGAGTGAGCTTGCTCGTACTTATTGATTGCATACTGTCTTGCTCCTCGCATACCACCGTACTAAAAGTGTACCGATTTCCGCCTATTTGCCTCTCTTGATTGCCTATTTGCGCTTTGAAGTCCTTATTCTCGATTGCAAGAGGAAGACCCAATCGCTCTTACCCAACAGCTTCTATTTGCGGAACAGCCATCGTCTAACTACCGCGATTTGCTTACATGCTTTTTCTAAGAAATTTTGACTATCTTTGATACTCTCTATGGGTTCTTTATTTTGGGCTAGGTAACCAAGTTAGTATACTAGCGGAGCTCTTGAAGGGGGGAACTCTAAACGAATAGTACAAAGGCTTATCTCTATACCATTAGTCCCCCCGAACCCCCGCGACCGTTACGACAGTTGGACCATTAACGAAAGTTTCGACCGGTTGGAACGATTACGAAAGTTTCCGACAGTTAGACCGTTTGAGAGCCTTGCAAGAGTTTCGAGAGTTAACGACAGGAGAAAACGATTGAGAGACTTGATTACGACCGTTAGAGATTCGCGTTAGCATACTCGATATCGCACAGATCAATTGCAAGGGAGATCTAGATTGAATAAAGAAGATCGATTCATGTGGCCCTCTTACTCCCCTTACTTGATACGATAGAGATCAATCGTTTACTTCAACTAAAATCGATGAAGTACTGAAACTACTTCAACTTCAATGGATGAACTTCTTGCTTGCCTGCCGCTCCTCTGAACTTCGCTACCTTACTATAGTTTTCTAAAGTTGAATGAAAGTCGATATTTCACTTGCACTTTAAAGACAGCTACGGTTTGTTTACAAAATAAAGGCTTTTTTCTTTCGTTTTCCCAGGCCGTAATCACGGCTTTCACAGGGCTTCTTGCTACAGATAAATTGCCGTAGACAGCCGGAATGCTATCTTTAGCTCCTAGTAAGGCGCATCCCTTTGATTTCTTCCTTACTCATAA
>CANTUT010001341.1:27500-37500 GCA_947687605.1 Reutealis trisperma
TTTCTGCTTTGTTATTCCCATCATCCGGTAACCACAGGATGATCCACAAGAAAGGTGGCAGGATTCGAACCTATGGCCGGCCCGCCCCTGACCTGCTGGGTTGGGTGGCCGGGTTAGCACCCCTCGTCGCCTCTGTACCCGAAACAGATGCGCTGCGCTACCCAGCGCGTAACTTTGTCTCCCCTACCCCTCTTCTGGTTATGCCATTACCAATCGCGGGTAACCCTCGGACCGGCCGCCCCTGACCTAATAAGAACGATTATCCTTATGACCAAACAAGGACCAGCTTACTTACTTCTCGAGCGAGAGTTCCACGATCTCGACCAGCAACTTGTTGAGAGTAGGGGCATCCAAGCTTGCCCAACCTAGTAAAGGGGCTTGGAGATAGAGGTGGTGAAATCTAACCTTTGCATCGATGTTTGGCAAGGCGGGTCGCTTGAGTGTCAAAACCAAGCGGTGGTTGTCCTTCCTCTCCTTTCAGTCGAGCTCACAACCCTCCACTTCTCAGTAGAGCGTCTTCAAACCTTGGCTTATCGAACCAGCGTATGTCTATTCCTCCTTTGAGGACTCCCAGTAGAGAAAGCCTAAATTTTCCGATGTGGATTGCAAGGAAGTTGGGGATGGACATAGATCCTTCTGCCTATCCGGAGTGTTGGATATAAAGCAATGGTTTATGTATTTATTATTTCCCGATCACTGGAAGCAATCTTCACTGGCACAAGGATCTCCTCACAGCAACCTTCACTACGATAGAACCCAACAATGAGTTTACGAAGGCTTCGAGTAGTGCGAGATAGGCTAATCACCAGACTGCTCTGAAATAGGTTAATCGCCGGAGACAAGAACGAGTGAATCTAGTTTCGAGAGCATGCCTTACTATAATAAATAGGGGGCGTAGAGTTTCTAAGTGAAGGCAAGCGCAACTATCTATTTCATATCCTCCCTGTCAGCAAAGCAGGTCCACTATAAAGCCTACCGGCCAGAAAGTCCTCAAGAACGGGAAAGCCGACCAAAAGACTATTCCATAACCGACTCTTGTTGCCGAGTCGAAGGGGCTTGGCTTGTACCAGGCTCTAAAAGAGTTTTCTTCGAGCGAGCAGTCTTTCTATCTTTTTTTTGGGCCCAAGGCAATGTTTTTTGTAGATTGAGATGGATTGATCTTCGCTATCGTGCCTCTTCCTTGTACCATTGATGCTGCGGCAGTGCCTAATATGAGTTTGCTCCTGCCCCAGACAGCTTCGAGGTTCCCATCGATCGATTACAGAGGTTTCAACCACTGAACTTGCTTATGCTCCCCGAGTGCTATTTCTATAAAAAAGATTGAGTAGGAAAAACTTGAATTGGCCAATCTCTAACGAGATTGCCTCAGCTTCTTAGGCGCATGAGGAAGCGGTCTAACATCTTTTCAATCGAAATCCCAATCAAAGACAAGTTCTACCAAGGCCAGGATCTGAAAGAGAAGAATCACTTTCCGGAATTCCAAGTGACATTCTTCCTTCAGAAGCTAAAGTTGAATGATCGAAGTCTCCTTCAGGTTCAGTCGAAGAGATCGAAGCGAAGTCATCAATTCAACCATTCGCATGGTCTCCCCTAAGACTGACCTCTTTTCCAAATGAACCGAACCTCGATCCACATTCATCAAAGAGATACGGCCATCTCTCTAGGTTGCACACCCCCCTTTAGATCGTTCTATTCGTGCTTGAAAAACGACCCCATCGGTCCGCTCCCACTCCCACTCCTCTCGTTCTCACTCGATAACATTCTTAAACGTTCTCACTCGAGCCTAAACCTTTCAGTCTCAATTACATCGATCCTCTCCCGTTGGTCGAGCGTTTTCAAACCTAATAAGAGTCATGCCTTTCAAAGAGAAAGTGAGGGGAAGGTGTTAGACACAGAGCGAATTTCCGCAGTAGTATCGGGAGTTCACTTGGCTAACCTTTTTATAGTGCCCCATGTTCCTATGATATCCCAACCCGAAATATTAAGCTTTTGCTGTGCCATTGAGAAAGGAAAGCGCACTTGATCAATTACCATGCCGTGTCGTAAGACAAAAAGTCACCCGCAGGAGCTTAAAACCAATATCTTGGGGAATGGCCTCTACTCTACGAACCAAGTCTTTCTGACGAGGCACCAGCTTTCTTTGATCCCTGAGTAGCATTTCCTTCCACTGAGGAATGGGCGGATGCTTTTTCATAGGCAGATGTGGGACACAGAAAGAATAGATTCAGGTGCTCCTGAGTTAAGAGATTCTTCTCCCTAAATAGCATTCTTGTAAGTACAGAAGGAATTATCCTGTCTCTGAAAAGATAGAGCTAAAAGCAATCTCTGGTATAGATATTGATATTGATCCGCCTCTACGGGAGGTGGGTGGGGAATCAAGAGAAGCAAGGCCGGGCACATCATACTCTTTAGGGATTGTGTCATGTCAATTTTCATCCGGGGCAAGAGCCCATACTTAGAGCATAATTCGTACCAAGGATTGGAAAGATCAATGAGAAAGATTCTCCAAAGGGGAGCTGAAACTCATGATAGAAACCCACTTTCGTTAGTGAATATTCGACATGTCAAAAGATGTTTGTGCAGACCTCCCTTCTTCCTTAAGAGTCAGCATGCCGTCTTTGATCAATAGCTATCAATTACCTATAGAAAACTGCCCTAGAGTTTAGCTAGGTACCCTCAATTACCTTGAAAATACCGAAGTAAATTAATGAAAATTAGCATATTCATTTTTTACATGAGTCTTTTTAGAGATCTATCCATCGGTTGCCTCAACGAAAGGGTCTTTCTCTTTTTTCTAAGGTGTACCGCTCATGAGGTTTCCCGACTGGTACTAACGAAGTAGATCTCAAACCAGCGAAGAGTGAAAGTTGCACGTCAACGGGTTCCGATGAGGTTGTGAGATTTCGAACTCGGCTCGTGCGTGAGCAGCGGATCATGTCAATTTACATAGTAAATTTCTTGCGTATCCACCCCGAGAGCTCGAGGCGGTGGGAAAGGAGAATCAACAAGATAGGATGCTCTGTCCCAACTAACAAGAGTAGGAAGATTCCAGCTTTGAATCTTGTGCTTGACGGTGATCATTTCTGCCACGTCATGGAAGTCATTTAGTGCTTTCATTTTCATAGGGCCTTCCCCTTGCTTTAAACTTCTTTCGAGGATAGAAGTTGAGAACTACAGAAGACGGCTATGCAGTCCATGTTCTAACCACACTTGCTTTTTTGGTTGGTTGTCGGCTGTGCTCCTATCCTATCTGGAAAGAGTGCTTTACAAAAGAGTACTGTACCGAGAAGAGAGAGTCCAGGCTTCACTTCATAGCTTGGTTTTGTGAATTCTAGTTCTTCTCGCTTGCTCTTACAGAGTCTTGCAACTCCGCTCTTCGAACCTTGGGCTTGACAGGTTAGCTTTCCAGGTTCTAGGTTACTTACTCCCGTTCTTTCGGGATGAACTAGCGATATGAGAGTTAGCCCGTCTTCGACGACAGGTGATTCGGCAAGCGATTGATTCGGCGCATCTAAAAGCGTATTCTCTGCTCTCCGACTTGCAAGCACTCTTTATTCTTTCCCATCCTTTCTTGTTATCCCGTCCCTCGGTTCACTTCGGCTAAGAGCAGTGGATTCATTCGGACAAGTAGACTGACTGAGATTGATTGCGCGAAGGAGGCCGGCCGTTACAGCAGGCAGGAGAAAAGAGAGGGCTCGGCATACCACCATCTTAAGGCTGAATCTTCTCGCGGTAAGCGAAGCCAACACATACCCTGCTATCCAGGCGACAGCAGAAGGGTAACTCACAATTGCAAGCTCACACAAAATAGGTTTGTTTAGTTAACTGCCCCTTGCCGGCCCGTCTCTTTTGTTTTGTACTTCCGAGCGCTATATAACTCACTAGAACGTCCTGTCTCGGGGTCACAACGATGCGGAAGAACTTCTATTCTAAATACGCTATTTCGCGCTTAGCGAGGCTAGGCTGGTCATTCCCATCCCTAAAATAATGATTCAATCCCACACCTATTGGAATCTTCGTGTTGGACACGACGAACCACGCGGAATAAAGGAAAGCGGGAACTGAACTGAGAACGTTTCGCTGTGAGTCTCCGAACAGCCCGACCCACATCGCTTCTCTAGATTAGTGTACTTCCTAAGGTTGGGCACTTGGCTGAGCCTCTCTCCCTCACCAGTGTGAATGAAAGGGCACCACATACATCTCGACTAGTTTAGTTCGTGCCTGCGGAGCGAACAAAAACCTCTTTTGAATTCCTGACTCCGAAGTTAGGATATTTGGTTGCTTGCTTTGTACTCGACCCATGTGGTTCGGCTTGTTGCGCCACCTCACTTAACCAAACATATCCGAGAAGAAATTCTACCTGATCTACAGCACTTGCTGCTTCATGCCCGGTTGCATCTTACTCTGCTGGTCCACCTTCTAAACAGGTCTCCGCACCTGAGACACATCCTTCTCCTGTTGCTTATTCTTTTTCCTATATTGTGGTGGCTTATTCGGCGAGCTGGAGCTCCTACTGTTCCCGCGCCAGCTTCAACTCTTGCTCCCGATTCGGCTCGTGCAACCAGGTGCGGGGCGGCGATCGCTTCGAGAGCTACGCAAGGCGTGAACTAGATTTTTCACTCTTTTTTTTTCTAATATTGCCCGGTGGAATTACGATAGGTAGAGTGCCTCTATACGGGAGGGTAACCCTACGAGTGCTGCTTTGTTTGTGGTATAGCCACATGATTGTGATTATGAAAGAGTTAGGATTGAACCTACGACCTCCAGTCTCCCTATGTGGAGTAAAGCTCCCTTCGGCCTCGAAGATCATCTGGTTCCAACTCTAGTTTCTATGTTAATAGGTTTTGTACTTATGCATGTTGGGAATCAAAATAGAATATAGTATACTTTCTAAGTGATCAAATAGGTTGAAAATCTCTCGCTTACACTCTTTTGGGCTAGGTTCAGTTGGAGGTCGTACATCTCACCAGACTGTGGGACAGACACGTCCAAAAGTCCGTTCTCCCCTCTTCTGGTTATAGACCCAGAACCCCTGCATACCTATCTTCTACCATAAGGCCCCAGGCTTTTTATGCTTCGGTTCTATCTCTTGTAGATTAAAGAGATTTATCGATGAGGCCCATCTGATCTTTATATAAGTATGCCTCTATCAATTCATTCCTTCCTGGTATTCAATCTCTTTTGTCTACGATTGCCAGGTGTGATTACAGAATCCTAGATGCGGAGCTTGCCGGGTATTTCCGATATGGCTAATTCCTATTAGAATATGCCAACATAAGCATAAGACAGCAAAGAAGATACGATATCCCCGAATCGGATTCATGCATCGAAGGAATATAAGACCAAAGCAAGTTCGTGCCACTTTAGGCTTAGGAAATCCTCCGAAATAACCATAATACGGGCTTTCCATTGTTCGAGAATGCGCAGTTAGTGAGACAGTACGGAATATTCAGGAAGCGGAGTAAGCGAAATAAGTACGATCCGATCAAAGGGCATAAAGGCTTAATTGGCTAAGGGCCCCTTTAAAGCAGGAAGCATCAAATTGCAATTCCATTGACAACGGTCTGACCATTCCCACGAGCAGAGAGATCCGAAGCAAGTAGGCTCTTTGATGGGGTTGTTCTCGAGTAAGCTGCTCTAGAAGCTCTCGAATTCGGCTCACTAACAATCACACGAAAGAGTCGACCAAGCACGTGACACGCTAGGGTCAGAAAGATGGACTCTTTCAGATCCTGACATCGGATCGAAAAGCCGGATGCCGATTCTCTTTCACTAGCCGAGTCATTGAGGAAAGCAGATTCGAAGCTATAGTGCCGCTACGCTAGCGCGGATACAGATGCTTGTCTTCGCTCCGTTCTCTTTCTATGCTGACTGGGAGGTCTCTCGACGTACTTCCTTCTTGCTTTGACACTAACACAGGACGGTGGGGTCAGAAGAAGCTCGCTGCCGGAGGAGAAGGAAGGACAGTGCTAAAGAAAGGTTTGGAATCTGGGGCCCCCTTCTAGGGATGAGGAAGGAACAAGGTGAGACGAGAAGCCCTGTCACAGGTTGGGGAGGAAAACTGAGAGGCGAAAGCTCTCGCATCATAGCTGTTGGGAAGGAACCTCTTGCTTCACCTACTACTATGTGGACAGATAGATGAACGAAGCTCTACTGACTACTCCATGCTAACCTGTGTGCTACCGCTTCCATGCTCGCTCACTGAAACTCTTGCGCTAGATTACGCTTCGCTTAACTTGAGGAGGAAACAAACCCTGATTCTACGCTACAGAATATTTTCCCTACTAAATCTTTGGTTTTGAAGTCAACAACCACTGACTCCCCCATGGCTCGGGCCTAAAGCCCAAAGAAAGAAGGTGAAAAAAAGGGACAGCCAAAAGTTCCGCTACTACAGAGGAAGCTACACTCGCATTTGCCGCAAAACCTGCTATCAAAATCCAGACACTGGCACAACATGAAAGAAGATCAAAGCCTCCTGCCCCTGCTAAGATTCGCTTTGGAAGCCGCCCCGTCTGTATTTACTTTTACCTTGGGGGCTTCCAGCCTACCCCAATCCCCCTAATACTTCCATGCTCTGAAAGAACTTTACCAGTGTTTTTGGGACTTCTGGAACTCTATTGCCAAGAGGATTAGGTAGCTCTCACGTTGGTTCTATCTATCTCTTTTCTTTCATTTGTAGGCTTTGACTCTGGAGACCGGTACTACTTATTGTAAGTACCAAGCAAGATCCAGTCCCATTGTTTAAATCGAAAAAAAAAAGTTGGCGGCTGCTGGCCAAGATCTAACTGCTTGGAAGACTATGATTTGGATTGATGAGCCCCCCGGTGTGTGGCTTCAGTTGGCCTTGTCTTTTTAAGCAATTATCCTTTATCAAGAAGATTCACTTTTTTATTGGCAAGCTAGAATCTCAGCTGACTGTAAAGAAGCTTGGCGGATGCCAGTCCTTCCTCTCAATCAGATCTGAAACTCTGGGACAAGTATTCGTCGCTCAAAGAAAGCTAGCAGCGAAGGATCCAATAGGATGGGGAGCAATTAGTCCCTCATGAATAGAGCGAATAGAGACGGTTTAGAGACGGTAACGAGGATCAGTGAATAAGAGAAATTCTGGGAAGCTAAAGGTGTCAAAGACTTGTATACTACTAAGATTAGACTTTCGATCTGGAGGAAGACTAAGAATGCTTCTGGCATACTTTACTATGAGACCACCCCTGAAAAGAAAGACTACATAGGGCCTCCTCAGCCAGCCCTGGTTCAAATACCATTCTTTTTTACTTTATCCTACCCCGCTTACTACCCCTCAGGCTTAAAAAACACCTTTTCGTTGTCACCACTTACCTAGATCGATATGGCTAGTTTTCTAGCGAAATTATTAGCTTGAATTATGTCAATTACATCGAACCTCTCCTCTCTGTAACTAGAGAGGTGGGCAAACCTTAGTTTAGAGCCACCTCGATTCGGGATGTCGGAACACCAACCGGATCGGAAACCGAATCCTAAACTGACTTCGGAACAGGTTCGAGAGCTTCGATCGAAACCCTTTCCTATCTAGTGTCAGCTGATCTTTCAGCGTCTGCACCAACTAAATTGGAAGCTTAATTCGAAAGACGAGAGTTGGCTCGAGGAGGATCAAAAGACCGATTCTCGGTCCCCTAAAGTTAGAAAGCTGGTTAGACTGCAATGTATGCCTATGGAAAGAAAAGTCACGAAAAGCGATCCATATGATCATAAAGAAAGGCTTGCCTATACGTCTTTCTAGCGTACGCGCGGTTTCTTTCGATTGGAGCCTATCGCTACCTGGATCAATCAGCCTATTCTAGTTCGCCTTGTGTTATCCGATTTGAGGGAATTCATTGGATCGTGAAGTTGCTTCACACCTGGCGTTTGATCTTTCGCTAGGAGCGAGGTTTCCTTAGCAAGAATGGTTGGAACCGAGCCCCCTGGTCAGACCTATAAGACTACTCGAATGGGGGCTTTTCATTAAGGGAAGGGGGGTGTCTGAAGCGACATCTTTTAGACTAAAAATTTTGTGTACGAATTGACTCGGGTAATGGATCGGGACAATTCATACGTAGGAAATTTTCCACCCAAAGGGTTGTTTTTCAAGCTGAGGGAAGGTTTGAGCTTACCGGCTAACAAGAGGTCTTTTTCAAACGGCTCTATTTTCAAATAAAATTCTCATTCCAAAGAGATATCAACAGACACAGAAAGAGATCTCAATCCTGCAGTTGGCGAAGCAGAAGTACCATAAGCACCCACGTCTGAAGAAGCAAATGCTCTCGCCTTAGGGAAAGATACACACCTACTGCGAATTAGAGAGACCTGACCTACATTCATTAATCATCTCGTAAGAATTTTCCTTCTGGTCAAACGAGCAAGCCGATGAAAGGAAGACTCTCTCGAAAGGCGTCTGCTCGTGGAATAGAAAGAATTCGTTGCATCAACAAAGTGTAGTAGTCAAAAAACGCTTACTTAAGCTCATCGATGTGTACTCCTCGGCTGTGAAAGAGAGGGCGCTTCTGCTTCGGTGAATGGTCACCTATCAGCGATTTCGGGCATCAACATCAAGGTCAAGAATCCTGAGTAGTTTCCTTAAATGAACGTAGCAGCGGTAAGGGAATCTAGCTCCTCACCTCTGACCCTCTTATTTTGAACCTCTGCCAGCAACACCAATGGAATTCGAGAGGTGGCAAGTCCATCCATTGACAATGAGAATCCAGAATCAATAGCAATGGGAGTCGATTCCGTAATGAGGAAGGTCACATTCAGATACTTATTAAAATACCATTCTCGTTGTGGGCATCCCTACCAATCCCCATTCATTCATTTACTATGACTAAGAGAATCCAGCAGCAATAGAGGTCGATACCTATTATACATCCTTCCAGACCAGAATGCTATTCTTAAATAAGCAACTAAATAACCCTTCAGATATGGATTAAGAGGTTTTCTTCCATGTCCTAGCCATAAATCAAATGGCAGGAAACTATGATCCCACATAGCCATAGCCCTTTTCCTCTGCGTTGCGAGGTGTGGTTTAACCGCGCCAAGGTCCTATAACCAGCACCTCCCACTCTTAAGAAAGTGGAGAACCGCTTTATAGGGTACTTCATCCGTATGGCATATAAGCCATGAGGGTGGAAGTAGTTGGCTAGACATCTGACTGAGAGAAATCCTTTCTCAAGCCGTCAATCATGAACCTCTTAGCGAACTCAATAGCACCGACACAAGGGATTTTATTTTGACCCCTAACTTGTCTAAGACAGCGTGGTACCGTAATGCGACTGCTTGGTCAGCAATGAGAACATCATCACCGAGCACAGCATAATCACAAAACTTGCGACCTGGGTACACTTGTTCAGCACACCACCAAATAATAACATGGTGGGAAAATGCGAACAATGGCCAAGAAGAGTAATAGCCTAAGGGCTGCCCCCGCTACGAAGCACACCTGTGACCATTTCCGTCTTACAAACGGAATACATTTGTAGCCAGTGCTGAATTAACAACACTTGAGGCAAAAGCCCTATCGAATAGATACTGGAAAATCTCGAACATGATAACAAGCGGCCACCGGCAGCACTGAGATCATAAGAGAAAGAGTTTCTATGACCAATGAGTCGTCCAAGAGGAGCCGTTCTGGTCAAAAGTACCATCCATAGGAATGGCTTTTAACACAGATGCAGCCCACTGATGAACGGGCCTCAATAATCGATGATAATTACCAATTGCGAATATTCTCCTCTTGCCCAGCTCCCTCAAGAGAGCAACCCAGGACGACCAGAGACGGGGTGGAATACCGAGATCGTCACAAGTTGGCAGGAGAGGACCTATGCGCCTCTCAAACCAATCAAGATCCCAGCCTGTGAACAACTTATTGTTGACATCAAGCGGGTCCCAAGAAGGGCAGGTAAGGTGGCAATGAGGAAAGAAAGGAAAGCTACGGAAGCTGGTCAGTCAGTCCCAGTTCCAGTATTGAAAGAAGCATTGCATAGAAAGTCTT
>CANTUT010001342.1:2500-223743 GCA_947687605.1 Reutealis trisperma
TTTTCAGTTACTGATGGATTATCGACGGAGATTTATTATTTTATTAATTTTCATTTTATATTTACTGATGGTTTACCAATAGCGTCTGCATATTATATTAATACTTGGGTTATAATTTTGCAACGGTTTTTAAGGTTTACCGACGGTTTTGCCATCGGTAAATTTATCGACAAATAGTGAAAACCATTGATAAAGATTTATCGATCACATTTTTTACGATGAGCACTGACTGTCTCTGATCTGTCAGTAACTTTAGTTACTAATGAATTTCTTTATATTACCGACGGTTTTTTTTTCAATAATGGGCTTCTTTATTGTAGTGTTTATCATTGTGAATGTATGACACATGTTTCACTCTTATTCATCAAAAGATACCTCCAGATATAAATAGTAGCCATGCAATCCATACAAATTAGCTACTTCTTCATCTTCTATTCTCCTTCTTTTCACTGAAAATGCTCTCAACTTCCATGTCTAACTTGGGTGTCAGAGCTTTCTTTCCATATCAAGGCCTAAGCTCCTTCATCGTTCCTTTATTGTTTTTCAGGTTAATCTGAGTTTAGATAGCATAATTCTACCACAAGTTAACTCATTTCCACCATTTATAAATTCTGAGCTTATCAACTAGATTTTTATTATTTTAAAAAAAAATTGGATCATTCAGGTAGATTTATGGGATAAAACTCTAGTTCAACAAGGAGTCAAAGCCTAATCTTTCCATTCCAATCCTATTCAAATCAATTTTGAGCTTGGCCATGAATAAAACTACTTCTAAATGTTGTAACCTTAAAATACATTTTCTACTTTGTGAATTAAAAAATATAAACTTAATACAATATTTGAAAATTAAGTTTGTAATATCAATTTATCACATATAAACGTAATTATTTAGCGAGCACAATGCCACAGTGTACCAATTTAGCTTGACAATTGCACTAGACCAACAATAGAATATAATATAAACTTTTGAGAAAATAGCAACAATTTTGAAATAAATGTAACTGCCATTTCACTGCTTTTTTATTTGAAAAAGAGTAGTACTAAATATTTTTTTTTTATTCTTTCTCTTTTCTTATAATGGCACATAAGTTAAATTTGTAAATAACATGTATCTATAAAATTTAATACAGTTTATGTATCATTATAAAAATAGAGAAGACAATAAAAGAAGATAAAAAATAGAAGATATTTAGCACTCCTTTTTGAAAAAACAAAGGCATAGAATATTATTATATTTGAAGCATTTTACAGTTATCTTAATAAACAGAATAAATATCATTAGATCAACTGACACTCTAAAATTTGGTCCAATAATATTAAATATATTAACTGTATAATTATGAAATTCAATTTTTTTTTTCTCAAATTCGATCAAGAAATGCATTAATTAGAATCAAAACACAATCTATAAAACCCAATAGAACACTATACAACTAAACACAACAAGCAAAAGCAAACAATAGAAAATTCCAACTTCCGAAATCTTAAGACCGTCTCTATGTGTGGGATGCTGAGTGCAAAATTGCAGCAGAACAACATTCCTAATGTTTCTGAACACTTCATTAGTATTCAACCCATGCTGTTAAAAAATCACAATATTCCTTACTTTCCATATATGATGTACAGCAGCACAATTATCACCATCCTCATCTTACACTTCAGACTCTTCTCCATAGCTTTCTTAGAAAACTACGGAACTTCTCTCTGCCGCTCATGACTCCTTATATGAATTTCACAAGCTTGCAACACCCTACTCCATACCTCAGTGATACAGGTGCAATTAAAAAATGGATGGGGTATAGTTTCAGTTTTCCCGTAGCAAAAAACACACTTATCCTTCTTAACCATTTGCTAAGCCAGTAGTTTGCTCTTTGTATACAATTTCTCCTGGATAGCCAGTCAACACACAAAGCTACGTTTTGGGATAAGCACAGAACCCCAAACAACGACACCTTATGTCCTTTCCTCCTAATACGATGATAAGCACTTTCTAAAGGGAAGGCATTATTAGCCAAAAGAACAAAGTGATTCTATTCTTAAGTTCTCAAAAAATTAATTAAAATCTTCCTTTTTGTATTCACTATGTTAGATACTGTAGGAAAGTAGGGCAAAAGTAGTCTGAGACTAATGAACACTACTAGAAATGATATTAGGACATTTCTTGTTTGCTTTAAGCACCACAAAGAGCAATCATCGAACCAAAATCAGCTTTAACAATATCAGAATCTGTTCCCACTAAGGAAGGTTTTGGCTTTAGCCAATAACACTTAAAAAGTCATCAAAATTGTTTTTAAGTTTTTGTGAGAATACTTTAGTGGTTGCCAAAAAATAATAGCTTTTGAGTGATCCTTACGTGTGAGTGTGTGTATATACATATGTTAGAAGAAATAATAAATAATTTAAACAAAATCAAATAAAGAAATATAAAAAGAAGTTTGATGGAATAAAAGCGAGAAATTTCACATATCACGTGAGAAATTTTATGTAACATAATTGCTTTGTAACCAATGTTCTAAAAATATTTATAAGAAAAATTCATATATCTATCTACATCTATATCTACATTATATATAAATATACTGCAGAGGAAAAGAAAAGTATATTTACTTATGTACTCTTACTATGCTCTTACTAATTATATATTTAATTTGAGAGTAATATAGTTTTTGACTTTTAATTTTTAAGATTAAAATAAATCTAATATATAATATAATTTTATGTAATAAATCATAAATATAATTTTATTTCATCTGGGTAAATAAATTATACTATTATAAATCTAATTTTATTTTTTTGAAGGTATCTAATTTTATTTTTTAAGATTAATTATCTATTTATATTGTTCGAATACTCAAATTTTAATTTTTTTTCATATTTCATTAGGTCAAATTTTAATTTTCTTTCATATTTCATTAGATGATTAATTAGTTTTAGACATTAAAATTATTAATCCCAATAGAACTCTATTTTCTTAAGTGAATTATATTTTCTTCTCTTAGTAATAATTTTTTACCTTTAATGATATTTTTTTTAAAAAAAATTAGTAATATATTTTTATTATTAAGTTATTACCTTTAAAGATATTTTATTTTTTTAAAAAATTATTTTTTCATTGAAAATTGAAAATATTCATTATATTTGTCACGCTCCGAACCCAAGGGCACGTGACCGGTACTAGGACACGGGAAATACACGTGGCTACTAGTGCCCGTGGTAAAACTAACAGAAACACACCACAGAAAATCCAAAACTGTAAAGAGCTATGGGCTCATACAAGTTAAGCAGATCCAATTAAATCTCAATAATAAATAAAGTCACATTGACCCAATAACTCGTTTATCTCAATTATCTCATAAAAGTAATATTATACAAAAGAATTCTACTTAACAATAGTATTTTAACCCAATAATACATAACTGAATATTAATCAATATACAGGTGCAAGGTGTAACATTGCGGAGTTATAGAGCTATAATTACAATTATACATACATGATATACATTTCTGAATACTCAATAATACAAACTACTGCTGAAGAGAAATTGGCAGTTCACTTAGTTTACAACTCCTTCACCGGTTTATTCCCTGACTTGAAAATAACAAAATGAACAGGAATGAGTGTCCAACTCAGCGAATGATACCAGCTAATATATTAAACTGGTGTCCTACAAACAGATTGTAATGCTCAAGCTATGCACTATGTCATAGAGACAGACAAATCGTACAATCAAGTAAGGATGAGATATGGTCCACAGTACCACACTAATACTCAATATGGGAAGCCAATCCCTTATCCTGGCTCTTTGAATCCAATAATCTGTCTCTTATACCTAGTGGGCCTGGCCAACACTGGTCTGTACCATGCGGCCCTGACCTGACTGATAGCAGCCTTGGCGATAAGCAGGCCCGGCCAACATCCACCAGCCATAGCTCATCTTCTAAATCTCAACAGAATCATAATCATAATAGTATCCATATCCATATTCATCTCAAAAGTGCCTAGGTGGTACTGCATCCTCCCAACCTCCATCCATTAATCACAATCACAATACAACACATAATAAGGCATATCGGTTCATCATTCACAATCAAATATTACATGCATATACACAATAATAATGCATAATATACATATATATATACACACAAAAATGCAGATGTATATGGAAACAGAATAATATATTAGGGAGTATCACTCACCTAACTGACGACGCATCCGCCTGGTTTCCTTGGAAGTGCAGCCTTTGGAATCGGGAAGATGCCAGAATACCAATATCTCACAACAAAGGATATCATTAGAAAAAATGATTCACATAACTAGACTCAACTTAAAGGCTATTGAGATTCTGATCGAGATCTCGACAGAATTACACTGAATTCAACAACAGACTCGACAACCCATAACAACTACTCTAGAGTATGCTAAATATAATATAACTTATTTAACAACTGAAAAACAAGAGTTTTGGGTTAACCTTCACGAATTTCGATCATACGGATATCGAGAGTTGCACCAAAATGACAAAACGGAGCTACTGGACTGCTCCACGCGCTGCCGCCACGCGGCGCCGCTGCCGATGGTGGATCTAGGTGATCTCCACACCAGCAGGTTCACCTCGACGCTAGGATCATGAAAACCATAGCCACTCGCCCCCAATCACTGCCGTCTCGCCAGAAAATGCCTTTAAAGTCTCAGTTTTGCATTTTTCGATCTCTTCCTCCGGTGATCCTCAAGGGGCATGGTTGGTACCAAAAGGAAGCTGTCAACCTTAGGAGTTGAACGAAACCAGAATCGCCATATTCTGCCGCCGGATTCCGCTGAAAAATCGAATTGAAGCTTCAGTGTCGGTGGAGCTTCTTCCAGTATGTCTACCGCCTCCCATCGATGATCTCCGCCGCTGCCAGTTCCCACGTACTCGTTAGCAGGTGGGTTGCCGCTTGGAGGCGGCGGTGCAACCCACCACCGGCCGGAGAACGGCTCACCGCCTCTAGATCACCTTCTCTCTCTCTCTCTCTCTCCCCCGCTCCTTGTCTGCCTGTTTCTTCTTTCCTTTTTTTGTTCTTCCCGCTCCCCATGTGACCAACCACCTTTTCCTTTTCCTTTTTCTTTTTCCTTTTCTTTTCTTTTTCACCAACAATACTAACATATATTTATATATATATAACACTAATAATAATAATAATAATAATAATAATAATAATAATAATAATAATAATAATAATAATAATAATAATAATAATAATAATAATAATAATAATAATAATAATAATAATAATATTAATATTAATATTAATATTAATATTAATATTAATATTAATTTTAATATTAACCCATAGTTATATATAATAATGATAATAAGAATAATTTATAATTTACATACTAATAATACAATTAATAAACTTATTCACAATAATAATAATTATAATAAAATCCCAAACTTCCAGTGCTAAATATATAATTTGCAATATAATTTAGATTAATCGAACATAATATTTATATTCAAATATCAACATATAATTTCTCCAATAACATTATAATATTTCATAATAATACACATGTATATAATATTGTAATAAAATTACTATTAATAATACATACTCAAATGGCATGAATATATATAATTTAATAAAATATAACTTTAATATTTGCTTAAATAAAATAAATAATAGAATAATACCTTTCCATACAAAAATAGGATTTTAAAAAAATAATTGAAAATTCAGGGTATTTCAATATTATAAATAATTTTTAATTGACTTTCAATTTTGATACATTTTAAATTTTTTCCATAATGAACTTATTCACAATAATAATAATTATAATAAAATCCCAAACTTCCAGTGCTAAATATATAATTTGCAATATAATTTAGATTAATCGAACATAATATTTATATTCAAATATCAACATATAATTTCTCCAATAACATTATAATATTTCATAATAATACACATGTATATAATATTGTAATAAAATTACTATTAATAATACATACTCAAATGGCATGAATATATATAATTTAATAAAATATAACTTTAATATTTGCTTAAATAAAATAAATAATAGAATAATACCTTTCCATACAAAAATAGGATTTTAAAAAAATAATTGAAAATTCAGGGTATTTCAATATTATAAATAATTTTTAATTGACTTTCAATTTTGATACATTTTAAATTTTTTCCATAATGAAAATTTTAAGTAAATTTAAGCGTATATAGGATCATAAAAAAAAATTTAGAAGAATTTATCATTATAAATAGAAATTTTTACATTTGATAATAAAATAATAGAATTTTGCTCATTATTGTTAAATAAACTCTCAATTAGTGTACATAATTAATTATATTTAATATTGTGAGGTCTCACCCGAATGCTAGCCCGTTTCGCTAGAGGAAATCAGGATACTCATTACGGTTTAGACTTATGATGGAATTCTCGGGTTTAAATTTGGTTGATTTTTAAAAATAATTTTGGGAGTCGTCACCTTAATTTATTTTTAAACAAGAAAATTAAGGAAAAACCCAATTTTGACTCCAATTTATTAATTTTCAATTAATTTACCCATGGATAAAGTCACTAGTCTCGAACCAGGTTGAGTTCGGGGATTAGATTTTTGGTTAAATAATCGTGATTTAACTCTTAAGTTTAATTTGATTTTGAAAAAATTGATTTCATGAATGACAAATATTATAAGATGATAATTATAAATAAGATGCATGAATATGACATGAGTACAAGGAGAAAATTAAAATAAAATATCCACAAATTAAATAGGAAAAAAGAGATTAATTGAGATTTTGATTTGAGATTTTGATTTAAATTTCAAATGTGCCTACGTACCCCATTAAATGGGGATCAAAACCCACGTAATTCATTTCACAATTACGTGGAGGGGTTTAAGAGTTAATCGGATTGATTTTGGTTTAGGTGTTTTAAGAGTGAGGAAAAAAGGCTGATACATTTGCTTTTAAAGGGCGAAGAATTTTACCGGACCGAAGTTTCATTTTATCGGTATCAAGTGATTTAATTAATTTGAGAGATTAATTAATTAATTAAAATGATTAATTAACTAATTAACGTGATGAAATGGATGGATTGATTGATTAATTAATTAATTTGGATGAGAGGTGCATTTAAAAAAAAAAAGGATTAATTTGATTTTAGAGAAAAAAAGTGATTAATTAATTAATTAAAAAGATTAATTAATTGAGTAATTAATTTTGATTTAAAAAAGGATTTTTAGTTAATTAAAAATATTAATTAACTTGATTAGAGTGAGAAAATTAATTAATTAAAAAGATTAATTAATTAATTAATTAGAGATTGGTTGGAGAGAGAAGAAGAGATGAATTAGTAAATAACCATCAATACTAATTCAAGAAGTGTCTTTGAATGAAGGATAAATGGGGTATTTATAGAGAAAGTGGGTAAGGGTAGTTTAGATAGTGAAAATGTGAAAAGACCATGAAAGATAGGGTTAGAAAGAGTTGGAAAATCAAGTTGGGGGTATTTTAAGGACTGCAGGCGGGCAATGAGACCCGCGCCACCAGGGGCACTAGCGGTGCTCCACCTAAAGGGATGCCAGCGCCGCCGGCCTTACTGGCTTTGCGTAGCGTAATATTCTTAGCAGATGTCAAATTGCGATAGAATAATGAAGCGTAAAATTAAGAATTCATAAATATCTAACTATATTTAATTTAAAAAAGGAAATAATGAATTCAATTAGAATAATAAAATAATTATTATTTAATATATAAGTAATTATATTACAAATTTATAATTATATAATTATTATAATTTAATAATTTAATTTAAATAAAAAAGAACGAACTCAATTAGAATAGAAAAATAATAAAATAATTATTATTTAATATATAATTAATTATATTTAATTTAAAGAAAAAAGAATTCAATTAGAATAATTTTTTTAATATTTTTAAAATATTAAAAAATTCTTTTAACTTTGATTGTTCGAATATTAATAAGTTATAGAAATTATAATTTGACTTTCATTGTGTAAATTATTAATTTGTCTCATTATAAATTAAAAAAATTAATTATTTTAACCATTAGTAATAATTTGTATATTTTCAAAAAATAAATAATAATAGTTTATATAAATGAATTAGTTAGAACAATTTTTTTATGTTATTTCGAATATTAAAAAGTTAGAAAAATTCCAATATAACTTTGATTATTTGAATATTAACAAATTAGAAAAATTCTGTTATAAATTTAAAAATTAGTTGTTTCAACCATCAGTAATAATTTATATGTTTTCAAAAAAGAAATAATAATAGTTTGTATAAATGAATTCAATTAGAATAATTTATGTTTTTTTTATGTTATTTCGAATATTAAGAAGTTAGAAAAATTCTAATGTAATTTTGATTATTCAAATATTAACAAATTAGCTAGAAAAATTCTAATTTGATTTTGAAAAAATTATATTATAGATCAAAAAAATTACTCTTGGTTATATAAGAAGATGTAACAGAAAAAGAAGATGCACTAATTGAGAGTTTATTTAATAACAATGAACAAAATCTATAAATCAAATATCAAAATTTATATTTATAATGGTATGTTATTCTAAAAAAAAATTAATTTATTTACGATTCTATAAACACTTAAATTTATTTAAAATTTTCAATGTAGAGGAAATTCAAAATGTATCAAAATTAAAAGTCAATTGAAATTTTTTATAATATAATGAATATTTTCAATTTTCAGTCTAGTTGATCATATATATTATGTTTACAAGTTTTAATTAGAAAGTTATATATGAATTCCTTTATTTTATTTTCTCTAACATATTCTTGAATATAATAATATCATTTAAAATTATAAGAAATAATTTATTTAGATATGCTTTATTCATTTTCTTTCAATATTATGTATATATTGCTTTTTAAAGTACATTCATATATTTTTATATAATTTATAATTATTTTATGTCATCATTCTAATTATATTAAAATGCACGATTATATAGTTTAGATAATATATATTTTGTATAATTATATTTTCATTAAATTTTTAATTAAATAATAATTATTTTATTCTTTTCTTATTTTAATTGAATTCATTATTGCTTTATTTAAATTAAATATAGTTAGATATTAAATATAATTAATTATATATTAAATAATAATTACTTTATTATGCACATTATTAATATGGATTGAGCTAAAAATATACTAACAAATTATTTAATATATTAAAAAAAATTACCGTAATTTGTATAATTATGCATGTTATTAATATTTTTTCTTTTCTTTTTCTTCTTTTTTATTTATTTTTTATTTTTTAATAAACTAAAATTGATAAAATTATGAATAAGTAATACCAAACTTTATTATAATCTTAGTATTTTGAAATAAAAATTCATAATTTGATATGTGGGCTTGTCTATGTAAGAGTTTAAAAGTATTTAATTGAATATATAATATAGGTTATTAGTAATTGTTCTACTTAATGGGAGTGTTTATAAAGTGGCTTGGAATAAGAAGAAAAAATTTATTTTTTGAACTAATTATTTTCGTGAAAAATTTATATGAAAAAAAAACCAAAAAGCAAAACTAATTTTGAAATAATATTTTATGCAAAAATATTTTACATATGCATGCAAATTTTTTAAAATATTTTATCTATGAAATTATGCAATGCATAATATTTGACTAAAACAAATAAATTAGAAAATTTATAATAAATTGTATCTATCAATTTATTTAATTTTTTTAACATCTTTTTGAACATAAAAATATCATTTAAAATTATAAAAAACGCTCATTTTCGTTCAATATTGTATATATTGCATTCTAAAGTATACTCATATATTTATATAAAATCTAAAATTATTTTGTATCATCAGTCTAATTATATTATACATGCACAAATATACAACTTATATATATTTATTATGTATAATTATATTTTTGTTAAATTTTTAGGTTTTTATATGAAAATTTAATTTAACTTATAATTAACAAATAAAGTGAATTTAATAATTAAATTATATAAATATTGCTCTATGATAATCTTAAAAGTCAATCAATAAGATTTCAATCTTGTGGTTCATTTAATATAAAAATATATAATTTTATATTTAAATAACAAAAAATTAGTTATTAAATCTTTAATAAGAAAAAAAAGTGAAAGTTTAAAATAATTATTTATATTTCAAACGAGTTGCAGTAAGTCATAACAGGAATTCATCTCTTTAATTATTCATGTATTGCGTTAAATTCATCTCTTTAATTATTCAAAACTAATCTAAAGGTTCACAAATGATAGAAAAAAAAATACCTTAATTATGATTTAGCTTCCTAAAAGCAACGAAGCTAGGATTTCAGTTCAATGAGGATACAAATATATATATATATATATATATATATATAACACAGAGCACAAGAATATCACATGTCACTTAATAAAATCTTGGTGATTTTGTTAAGCGTGGAATGATATATAGCTATGTACACGTTAAACTAGCAATGTGAGATCCAAAACCAAAGTATAGAATACTATTAACTCAGCACCACAATTAAATACCTTGTGATTTATTTTATGTATGCATGTTGTGATTTATTTTATTAAACATTTAAGTATTAAATTCACTAATATCGTTAATATTTAGTCATTTGATTGCAATAAAATATTTTCTTCTAGTAAGAATTCTATTAGGCACTCTAAGATTTACATTTGAATTAAAATTTAAAAACTAACATACTTTTATTACACAATATATCACATACTCTTTGAATTAAAAACTAACATAGAAAGGATCTTATAGAAATTAATGATATTTACACCAAATTGTCTTAAATTCTAATTGGCAAAAAAAAATTTAATATACTTTTGTATTATTTAAAGAAATTAAAAAATAACTGACACTATCTGCTTTAAATTCATCACCATCAAATCAAATCAAAATCTCTCCCTCACAAGGTGGGCAACTATTTTCAAAAAAAAGAATCAAGGCAATTGCCTCTTTCAAGATAAAAGAACAACAAAGTAGAGCACAAAACATGGCCATGAGGTCATTCTCTCACAACCCTAATGAGAGAAAAAGAAAATAAATGTTTTGGCAGAGTCACTTGTCACACCAAATTACCATTTCTTCTGTTTCTTCTCTGAAAATTTGTGTATTTCCACAATTTGTCAAAAAACAAAGATTTTGGCAACTTATAAACACATTCAAGAAAAGGCATGCAGGCCATTGAACACTCAATTGAAAGAGCCCAAGTGGGTTCTTTTCACCAATTAGGCTAAAATATTTGGCAATTGTGAGTCCAAAAAAGAGGGAAAATTAAATTGACATGTGTCTTGTGAAATGGTAAAAATAAATAAATATTTACAAGATGTATGCAACAAGGATTTGGTGGAAGAGAAAAGGAACGGTGATGGTAACAATAGCAATCACTTTCTCTCATTTGCCTTAATTTAGTGATGCAGAGTCAGAGCCTCACGTGGGAACTCAGTGCCAGCCTCAAAGTACAAACATTACTTCACTGTTTTTCTGCCCTTTGTCTTTTCTTTTAAGAGTGGAGAGTGACATAGTCATTGGAGGAAGGGCGACCTTGCGAAGTGGGAGTAATCCTCCATTTCTATTTTCCGTTCTTAAATTCATTTTTTATTAAATTTATAATTATTATTTTCTATGTATTTTTTTTTTAAAAGAGAGTGAAAAATATTATAAATTAATTTTTTATAATACAGTGTAGTTTTAGAAAACTTAAAAAATTATTTTCAAATTTCTATATAGAAAATTTTGGTAATTAAACACCAAATTTTGATTTTTTATTTTTTTGGAATGATTTTTAGAAAACAAATTTTATTTTCTATATCTAAACAAGAGCTTATTTTCTCTATTTTATTAAAAATTAAACTACCTACATTTCACGTATATACATTTACAATTGTGAATTACATGTGAAGATAACGAAAGCATTAATATTTTTACACAGAAAAAAAAAAGTAATTTTCATAATAAAATTTAAATTATCAATTTGTGATAAATTTGATATACAAAAATATTAATACTGTTGAAATGTAAACTGTATCAGTGTATATAGTTTAAGTTAGTTATGCAATATTTGTTATGTATTTTAATTATAGCCTTATAGATTATTAATAGATAGTTACATATAGTTTAGCCTTTTGAATTTCGTTGTAATTTTGTACTTTGAACGATTGGAATAACAAAAAAACTTAATCTCTGTAAACCTTGTATTTATATTCTTTTATATATCAATAAAAAGTGTGAGAAAAATTTTTCTCAAATCTACATGATATCAAAGCCTAGCTCCTAAATCTTTTTTTTTTTTTTTCTCCTTCTCTGTTCTGTCCTCTTTGATATTCTATTCCTTAACCATGGCATCAAATAGCTCAACCACTCACACAACCATCCAAAATACACAGCAGCCTAATAATCCTCTCATCACCATAAACACCACAAACATCACCAAATTAACCACTACCAATTATATCATCTGGAGTCTTCAAATTCAAAGCCTCTTAGAAGGATATGACCTCTTTGGTTATCTTGATAGCTCCCATCCTTATCCACCCACAACCATCACCAAAAACGGAATCACTTCTCCAAATCTTTCATACACCACCAAGAAACTCCAAGACTGTCTGTTGTTCAGTGTATTAATTGACATTGTTAATTATATGATATGATTGTTTTAAGAGTAGAAATCAGATAGTAAATCTCATTAATGTTAAATTTTTCTTGTTTAATAGTTAAAAAAAAAAAAAAAAAACAATTTTCCTTCTATTAATTTTTTTTGCATGGGATCCACTCCATTGTATCAGTTTTTTATTGTTGCCGTTGTGGCTATTTATTAGGACAGAGAAGAGTACATGTTACAAAAAAAAAAAAAAAAAAAAAAAAGCTTCTGTTTATATTCTCCTCCATTCATTAATAACAAAAATAAATAAATAAATAACCCAAAGAGTCCCATGTACTAATTCAATGAATTATTAGCATATGTAATCAAACTCCCTACAAATACACTGTGTGCTTCTTAAAAAAATGAATTTTAATAATTAAAATTAAATTAAATTACTATTTAGTCTTTTTATTTTGATCAAATTGACATTAAGATTCCTTTGTTTTGAAAAATTAATTAATATATTCTTATATTCATATTCAATCTCACTTTTTGATCCTTTTGTCTCTTTTAACTATTAAATGCCTATGATTTAACTAAAATACCCCTCATTTACTTTCAAAATTTCCCATCACTATCATGAAACTAAATAAATAACTTGGTTTCCAAATACTAACAACAGCTTGAATTGAAAGATGCATTTTTTATCTCAAAAATAGAACCTCATCAATATTAAAGAAGAAAATTTTTTTTAGCTATTGAGTTTAAAGTATAAATACACTTTCTCTTAAACTTCAGTTGGATATAATTTAAATCCATCTTAGTTAATAGTGACAGAATAGTAATGGATTTAAATTAACAAAAACATGTATAAAAATAGAATTAAACTGGTCCACCATTATTGGCTAATCTTAAACAAGCAAATTGAAGATGCCATGAAACTGTATCAATGGGTTGTTGAGCCCAAAACTACTTCTAAATAAACTAACTAAACAAAATAAAGATCAACAAATACCAATGAATTAAAAGCTTTTTTGGCATCACCTAATTCACCTCTGCCTTTACTACTCCCTTTCAACATTTTTTCTATTTTCTTGTATTCTACATTGATATAGTATCATAGCAATGGCTCGAACGATGCTAAGATCGACAGCGAGAAGGTTGTCGCTAATTATTATTGTCTAGACACTCTACTGTGCCAATCATTGATCCTTTGCCCAGATCGTGATTCGTCTTTGCCACTAAATTATACACCAGCTCTAGCCATTGTTGAGGCTCTATCATCATTTATTACTATCTCATACCATGTTATTACACTACCAGAAACACACTTTTTACTGACGAAAATTATTGATGGATACAATTCAGTTAGTAAATACTGATGGAATCATACACACAAATAATTTTACACCTTACTAATAGAATACTGATGACTTTCAGTCATTACTGACAGATTACTAATTGAAATTACTAACGGTTGTAATAGACAGTAAATTAGGGTATTACTGACAGTTTACTGATGGATAGGAAAGTCATAAGTTAGGCGTGAGTTTTTTAGCGCCAATTAATGAATTTAATGATGATATGCCACATTGTGAACCTTTAATTTTGCACCATCCAATATGCGTTCTAACCTTAGAAACACCTACGCTCGGTAAACAAACCTCCAAAAGCAGAAAACTCTCAAAATAGGAAAACTAGAAAAATTAAAACATATCCTTTTGCCATTTGTACCCCCTTCAAATCATTCGAGACTGAGTAAACAATACAACCCAATTGGAATCAATAAAAAAGGATGAGAAATGAGTAAGAATAGTTGGCTGCAGCACAGTTACATAACCGCATAGTCCTCTACGGTGCTGCAAAGGCTAGTGCTATAGTTTGCATATTTTTTGTATTTTTTCACCAATCTGACATTGAAAGTTTAGTGTTTCCCTTCTCCAATCTTCTCCCTTATATAGAGGACCTCTTCACACTTCAAGGGATCAACTTTTGGAGCTTGAAAGCCTTTGCATCAAACAAACCACTATAGTTCCAAAGCTTTTCTTTTCTTTTTCCTTTCACTTTGCATTTGCTTCTTGCTTTGTAAAGTTTTCTTCTAAATTTCTACCCGACAAGTCAAATACTTTCCATCCGCCTGTTCAAGATAAGTTTATTGCCCAAGACTCGTGTTCACAGTCTGAAGCTAGCCATCTGAGGCAAGTTTCTTTCCCTTTTCTTTATTTTTTTCTTATTTTATTTATTATTTCCCTCCTTGGAATTTTTGTTCTAAGGCTCCTTGCCTACTTCTTGATTCGTTAAGGTAGTTAATTAGAATATGATTTAATTAACTCCACTTGATAATCAATTAGTTAAATTAATCAACTCGACCCTCTTTTAATCAATAAATCAAAACATGATAAAGTGGCTTGGCTAAATAAACTCCTTCGCAAGAAGAGAGACCTATGTGGGTTCTTATTCCCATTTAAAGAGATACGCAGGTATGCTTAGTTCAAACGTCAAATCCAATTAAAACTAGCTTTTCCCCCTTTATCACCTTTTTCACTTGCTCTTATTTTGTTTTCTTTTACTTTGCTATTAAGTTTACTTTGGGGAATGTGTGACTTTTCTAAAATTTATAAGAGATAAAGGAGGTATCCCTTAAGTTTGGGATTTTATTGTACTATTAACTTTCTTTTATTTCGCGCTTTAATTGTGTACTTGATTTAATATTGAATGGAAGAGTTGAATGATCATACATATTACAAATTGCTCATGCATCTTAAATTGCTCATGGAATATATTTTAAGTTACTCTTATATTGAATAACTAAACTTATTTTGTTAAAATAAATTGAAAACCTAGTCCCCAAATTCTTTTTAATTTTGAGACTAGTGATCTTTTTCCTTTGGGTAATAATTAGAGTCATATGGGTTTTTTCCTTACATTTTCCCAAATAAAAATAAATTAAGGTGGTGACTCTAAAAAAATAATTTTCAAATCTATCAAAGATAAGCCTGGGGCTTCTTCATGAGTTCTTTCTCAAATGAGCATTTCAATTCTTTTTAGCGGATTGGACCAGTGCTCGAGCGAGGCCTTACAGCTGGCGACTCCCCTAGGAATAAACGTTTTTATTTTTTTAAATAAGTAGACAACTAACTGGTTTAAAAAGAGTTTGGCCTTTTAATATAATTGTGACTTTGCATGCATCACTTGCATAGCCTCTTTGCCATTCAATCTAGTTTTAAGAAAATAATGAATAGTGAGTATCATTGAGTGGGTAACCCTCCTAGTGTCTATTCGTCGATAGTGAAATCATCTATCCAACGATGAATCCATTAATCCTTTCAAAGATGTAATGAGCATGCACATACCGTTGGACACATACAAGGCTCTTTGACACATAAATAGTTAGGTATATCGTTGTTCTAGTGTGATGGGTATCCAAACTAAACCACCCTTATCCTTTCATATAATTAAGCTAGATCCTAACCTTAAGTTATATGTACCATAATCAAAATCCTGTGTCTTTGCATTCTCATGAAATATTTTCCCTATGCATATCATGCATCTATATTATATAACAAAACATGCATTAATCTCAAGTTTAGGTCGAACATTGGATTAAAGAAGGGTCAAACATTCCTACCTCTATTCTAACACCTCCCCTATAAATGCTCTTACCTATACCCCAACACCCTATCCCATAACCTTAAACCATCACTCTAAACCTTTGATCTAAACACTATTATCCCTTTACTTTAGCCTTTAACCCCTAAACCTTAGACACTCTCATCTGTATTTGAACACCTTTACTCTTAAACCTTAAACACACTCACTTCTATCTCAATCACCTTCGCCCCCATAAACCTAAAACCATCACCCTAACCTTGAATCTTAAACACCTCACCTTAACCTTTATCTTAAATATCATCACCTTAACCACATACTTTAAACACCTTGCCCTAGCCTTACCTTAAACACCAAACACTCAAACCTTACACCTTAAATGTAAACCTAAACCACCTTCAACCTTTGGACCTTAAGCCATAAACTTGCAATCCTAAAGCCCATAACTATGAACCCTCAAATTTGCACCCTTATGATCCGGCTGCAGCTTGACACCTACTAAGAATAGTGCGCTACGCATACAGCGGTTCCGCTAGCCAGTTAGCGGGCAGGGGTCAAGGGGGCAGCGCCCTATTGAAAAATAAATTTCCTAAATCTTTCACCTCCAGTCGACTGCTTTTTAGTCACAAACTCATAGAATTAAACCGGGCTCGAATCAAAACTGAAACGGACCAGAAACTGACATAGGTCGAACCAGCCGGTCGGCATGCACCAGGCATGCTGCCTAATAGGCGGCATGAAATGCATGCCGGCAGTATGGGCGGCATGCCAGCCGTGCCGCTCGGATGTCCGGTAACTCACCGGTGTCGCTCATGCCGCCGGTGAGCTTTCAGTGCCGCCGCCGGTGCCACCGGCACCCCCCTCACCAGCCCTATAAATAGAGCCTTCTTCCAGCTCATTTGAGGGGAAAGTCTAATGCAGAAACTCTCCTATATTGCTCTGCTTGTTGTGCTTAGGTTCTACTTGAAATTTGATACAAAAGCTGTTGTTTCAATTTCTTTTTAATTCACATTCATTACGCTATTTTGCTAACCTTTTGCTGTTTAAGGTTCAACTTCAAGGTCCTAAATCCAAAGTGGAGCTTAAATCCGGAGTTAAGCTCGCCTTGTTCATCCGAAAATCAAGGAAAGCAAAGGTATAATTCTTTTTGTCCATTTTCAAAATTCTAAACTCAGATCTAGAATTCTCTTTAGGTCTAAAACAGAAAAGATCTAAAATTTATTAATTTAAGAATCAAAATTAAATTAATAAACAAACCAACACTTTTTCCAGAACCCCTCCTTTGCAAAAAGGAAGAACTACGTGGGGTTTGATTCCTATTCAATAGGATACGCAGGCTGCCATTTTGAAAAGGCATGAACTCCAAAATCTTTTTATTAACATTTTTTTCCTTTTACTTTGATTTATTTGCGTTAATCTTTTATTTCTGATTCTATGTTACTTTAGTTGAGGAATGTATATTTTTCCTAGTACCCATATGGGCTAGAGGAAAGATCCTCTTTATTTTAATCGTTTTGGCTTTGTAATAATTAAGTAGGACTTATTCTTTTACTTATTTATTGCCATTTCATTTCATTTTATCATATATATCTATTTCATGCATCATTATATTCCTGTTCATACATACATGAAAATTCCTTTTTCAAGAGTTTTTTTGCAATTTTTAGCCAAACTAAAGAAAATTATATTTTCTCAAATTGTGTAATTACCAAAAACCTGATCCCCGAACCCTCTTTGGTTACTCGTGGATTAGTGCATTTTTCATTAGGATAAATCAAATATTTTATGGAGTCAATCATTTTGGGTTTTCTTTAATTTTCCCAATTAAAACAATTAAATTAAAGTGGCAACTCATTTTCACAACTGCAAAATCATAAAAATCAATTTTCTGAACTCACAGTGAGTTCCAATCGTGGAGTTTCTCCCTAAGAGCATTTCGATTCCTCGGCGGATTGGACCAATGCTTGGGCGAGGCCTCACAATAACCAACGCTAAAAACTCTGCTACCTAACCATAAGCCTAACCCACATCCTTTATACTTATCTTAAAAAGAAAACCCTAAACACTTTAGGTTCTCCATACCAAAACCATTATGTTGATCCTACCCCTTGTTCAAAATCAAAACCATTAACCCAACACCTGTGTCCCATTACTTTTAAAACCAGCCTGTTACCCTTAAGTCTAACAACTTTAACCTACACTACTTTAAACCTAATACCTTTGGTTCAGTATACTACCTTAAGCCTAAAATATTTGCCCCATCATTCCTTAAGCCCAAAAAATGGTTAGCCCATGACACAATAGGGTCTCCTAGGATTTGCGTACCTATACCTTCATCACCTTTTTTGTCCTATACCCATCACTTACCTTGTTACTTTGATTTGAAGGTACCAATGGCCAACCCACTTGACATGGCTTCCCTGACCACATTTATGACTAGACTCCTTAAGAAGCAAGAAGAGTATTTTCAAGCTGTCCTAGCTGCTCAATAAGTCCAACTCAAGGAACAAAGGCAATTCATCATTGAGAAAGTTCGGACCATGATTAACCAAGCCAGCCTTAACCATCCTGACCCAAATCTTATCTTGAACTAGACCAATCCTAGCCCAAACTCAAGCCAAACTGATAAGTACTTTATTGACTACACTTTACCTCTTGTTTTTAATATATTTTATCCTTAAATTGAGTTTGATTTGTTTGTTTAGTGCTTCTCCAGAGTTCTTTTAGTTAACCCGATGCCAAATGATGCTAGGAACCAAATGGGACTCAAAATGGTGAAAGATCCAAGCCAAAATGTTGACTTTTGGAAGAAGATGGGCAAACACCACTGAAATCCTAGTTGGAATTCCATTCGTGTGATAAGAGCAAATTAGAAATACATCTAATAGCCTCCCACGGGCAGAGGGACTATTGAGATTTCACCTGTGGGCCCCTAGCGTTGTTGGCACTACTAAAATCCCAACCGTGGCTCCAGTGGTGTGAGGTTAAATTCCAACAGTATAAATCAGATCAGATAGCATTTTAATGGAGAGCTGCCACAGAGCAAAAATAGAGATTTAACAGGGTTGGCTAAGCCTTAGAGTCATGGGAAAGGCTTAAAAGCTAGAAATATTGAGGGCTTAATTGAATTAAAGACCAAGATCCAAGTGGATGTGGAAGATTGAAGAGAAGATTTTGAAGAACATCTTCAAGATCTATTTGAGATTTCTTCTTTTTTTATTTTTTGCATCTTTGTTCTTCAATTTTAATATGAACTAATTCTTTTTGTAATGAACCCTAGTTTTGATTGTATAGATTGAAGGATTTAAACTTCAATCAATTCATCTTTGGCTATTTTATTTTCATGATGAATCTTATTATTCTAATTAGCAATTACTAGTTTGTTGATTGGATATTGTTTCTATATTAGATGAGTAGAGATACCCTGGTATAGATAGATCACTCATGGGAATAGAGAGTTGATTGGGGTACTAGAGATAGACCTACAAAACCTTTTTGGATGTTAATCTCTTAAACTTAATGCTGCTCCTATTTGATTTTAGGTTGAGAAGAGATTTCCTTATAATACTTAAGAAGTTAGGGATTTAATCGCTTGAGAAAGGTTTTTATCTAATTTAGTGAGAGTTCAACTCAATCCATTGTTTGATATGCATGAGAAACTAGGGGGATTTATATTTAGATTAACTTTGCTTAAATTATTTTCATCAATATTATTTACTTTCTTTCTTTGGTTAGCTTAATTTAATGAATCTACATTTTGATCAACTAGACAATAGTCGAAGTTTGTGCTAGTACGTATATACTATCCTTATGGAGATGATACTCATACTCACTACCTTATTACTTGATAATGATCTGTACACTTGTAGATTGTTAGTATGCGTTTTGGCACATCACAAACCTACCCATATCTAAATCGAGGTAGGGAAGTTTTCTCTTATATTGACATTAGAATGCTCATGAAGAAACTTAATGCTGTGGAGAAAACTATCAAATCCCTAAAGCATAGTAGTGACCTAATTGATATGGATAGTTTGAGCTTGTTTCCTAATGCCAAGCTTCCTCTTAAATTTAAAATGCCTAAACTAGAGATATTTGATGGAACCACATGCCTTAAGACCCATCTAACGATATATATGGGGGTAATGAAATCTTTGGGAATTAGCGATGAGCTCTTTGCTTAATTATTCCAATAATCACTAACCAGCGCTGCTAAAAGATGGTCCCTTTCACTAGGTAAAAGCTAGAACAAGACTTGGAATGATTTATGTCATGCCTTTATTAAGCAATATCATTACAATAATGAAATGGATGTCACTAGGCGAGACTTGGAAATCACCAAGCAACTTCCAGATGAATTCTTCTCCATATTCCTTACAAGATGGAGAGTTAAAGCTGCTCAAATGGTAAATAGACCAATAGAGCAAGAACAAGTGGACATCCTTGTTAAAAACCCAAGTCCACTTGTTAACCTAATATCTATCCACTTTCAAAGCTTTGGTTGTAACTGCATCAAAGGTTGAAGATTACATCTAAAGTGCATCATTTAAACCTGAATTCCCCACCACCTACCCCAAATAGTGATGAAGAAACGAACTCAATTTAACCCCACCTTACCTCAGTCCTAAGTGGAATGACATGAAAGAGTTCAAATTTAGCTAATCTAACCTATCTGATATTGAATTCGAAGTCTGAGTTTGAGTCTGAGTCTAAATTCGAGTCTGAGTCTGTCATCTTATTCTTTTTCATCAATCATGTCAGTCCCTTTTTGTTATCTTGTAATAAAATTTTCCATTGTAATAAAACATCCATATTTTTTTAATTATTTGTGCACTTGTCTTTCTTATTTTAAACATGGATGAGCTTTGAAAAAAAAAAAAAGAAAGAGAGGAAAAAAAGAGAAAAAGAAAAATGAATAAATAATGAATTAAATCCACCACAATTAGCAAAATTCGAGGTGCCCCCACTCTCACAAATCAATAATTGCTTCATCAGCTCTTAAATCTGAGAAGGTCACTAAATAGGTCACTCATCAAACAGTTTAAACACAAAAAAAAAAAAACTATTCAATATAATTATACATTGCACTTTAGGTAATCAAATGATCTACCTTAACAAGTTCATCAAACTCATAATCAAAGGTCAGAGCCCCTCAACATGAAGAAAAGCAGCAAATCATGGTAGAATATTTTCTTCAAAATTTTATTAATTCAAGGTCACTAAGTTGAAAACCTGAAAAGATGGCTCAGGTAGAAGTTAGAGAGAGAGAAAAAGCTCATCCTAGTCATCATCCTTCGTGTCCAAAGTTGTCAAATCATCTTTAATTAATCCATATCGTCTTATGTCATCCTTCCTCATTAAATGAAAGTTATATTGTCTTCTATGCCCTTATCTCACAGTGAGGGCATATCTTTCAAGGTCATCATGATCTTTTGTCAATTCATCTCATAGCTTAGCTCAAAGAGCTAAGGCATAATCCCTCACATTGCCAATCTATTACATCCTTATCTCTCATTGGGAACATGATCCCCAAGTTGTCTCTTCTCACTAGTCCTTTAGCCACTCCTTAGGGCACTTTCCTTCAACTAGTATGTCATCTACGCTTAAGCCAATAAAGTGTCATCCCAAATGTCTCTTCAATCTCAAAAAGGTAAGATTAGCTTGGCTTGTTCTATTTAATGAATCATGCTAAAAATAGCAAAATCATACAACCACCTTGATCATTTTCAAAATTTCTAACCTACCTTCAAACTATTCCCAAACTTTATGAAATCATATTATTCTATCCCAAGCCTCATTGGTAACTCATATATTCCTTTTAAGCTCTCAAGCCTCATACCATCCTTTCCTTGGCAAAGCTCTAAGGGCCAAGCCCATGGGCAAAACCAAATATCCTAAATCTTTTAAGACTCATCGCCCTTAAATTTAGTTTTATATGGCAAAACTAAAATCAAGTCATGTCTCGCAAAGATTAAGAAGGGTTCAAACCATTCAAAATCAAGTCATTACATGTCTCGTTGGCAAAATCTTATTATCCTTAATAAGACCAATCCTCCTTGGTAAATTACATCACCCATAAAGTCCAACCAAGTCAAGACCAGCCAACTGTATGATCGGCATGAAAGTCTTGTGCATCCATGTCAAAAGGGCAAACCCTTTCCCATGACCAAAATCTTTAGCACCATACTTGAGCTAACTACCTTCACTTCTAAAAGCGTTCATGAAGTCTATAATCTCCCCCAAAGCCAACACCTAACCAAGCCTTCCCAAATTGGTTTCCTAGCCTGACCTCTCATCTAAGCCAGACTTAGCCTCCCAGTTTGACATCTTATAAAATCTAGCATCCTGAGAAAAAAAATCTGACCGAGCCTTCCCAAGCTAGTTTTTTAGCCTAACCTTTCCTCTAAGCTAGACTTAGCCTCTCGATTTGACCTCCTACAAAGTCTAGTATCCCAACCTAGTCCTAAGGAAAAATCTGACTAAGCCTTCTAAATGAAAAACTTGACTAAGCCTAAGGCAAAACTTGATCAAGCCTTCCAAATGAAATCTCTAAAGGTTGTAACCTAACCGAGTCAAAGTGCTAGACCTGACTAAGCCTTCCACACGAACTTTTTCGAGGATAAGTGTTGCGTAATTACTGCAAGTGTACAGGTCATGCCAAGTAATATAATATGTGAATAGATTGTCGATCCCACAAGGAAGGGTTACTCAGTACCAACTCCTTAGATTATTGTTCAGTACCAACTCCTTATATTATCTCTATTATTTAGAAAAATTCAATTTTTTTTTATGGAAATAGTAATTTAAAAGATGAAAATCTAATAATAACAATTAATTAAAAATTTAATCAAATACAAAAGGTCTAGGATTTGGGGTTCATTAATTAACTATTTATGCTTAATTTTTTCTTTTCAAGATTGGTCAATTAACATTAGAATTCAATACCTAATTTCTCTAAATTAAGTGAAATCCTTTCTCAAGGCAAATCACTAATATTCACATTATCGCTAATTCTACTCTCGTGATATTAGACAAAATAATGCAAACTCATTAAGTTCTTTAGAAATTAATTTAATTGTCTCATAAGAGTATCTTTATCTCTAAGCAATACATTCCTTATGTCAATTAATTTATAACTCCAAATTTGTGCTTCAACTCTCGTTCCTGCACTCAAAAATTCTGTAATCAATAAATTGGTGATCAAGCAATTTCTAACATTAAGAACTAAATTAATTGATAAATTTCAATGTTAAAATACCCAATTAATGAAACAAATATAAACATAATTAATTAATTAACTACTCTCAAATTCTAGAAAAATATATTTAGCTACTCATATTATTAATGAAAATAAAATTTCAAAATAAATTCATAGAAAAATTAAATTACATAAAAGTAATTGAAAATAAAATAGAGATAAATTTTAGAACAAATTCTCAAAATAACTAAGATTAGAAATTAAAATAAAATAAGCAAGAGAAAAATGAAAATCACAGTAATGAGAACTAAATTCCCTCACCAATTGACTTTTCTTGAATTTCTTTGAATCACCTTGGCTAAAAACTATTATATATATAAATATAAATATAAATATAACTTTTTTTTAAACTTTTTTTTTTGTTCCTGCACTCTTTCCCGTGCTTTCTCTCTCAATCCTATCTCTCCCTCTAACTCTCAGCTCTACCTTCCCCTTTAGCTCACTCCTTTAGCCTTTTTATAGGCATAATTTTTTTTTTTACTTGACTTTCGCATATTAAGAAGCTTAATTTGCGGAAGTTAATTTCTCAAATCACTACTCCTTAAATCACACAGTGATATTTTATTTTTTGACTTTTTTCTATTTCCTTAAATCATGGCAATAATTGTCTTTTAATTTTTTTTTAGCAGTTTATTCATATTTAACCCTCATTTCTTAGCACACAACCTTGTGTATAATTTTATTGCATGGCTTCAAAACTCCACAATAATCTAAAAGAAAATTTAACAAAAACTGCAAAACACTAAAGAAAAACATAAGATTGAACAAAATAACAATAAATAAAACACTTGTAATAAATAAATAAATTTTTATATTAATTTCTAAAATTAAATGGATTTTATCATAAATTGCTCAAGAAAATATAGTTATAATTTTAGACCAACAAATTCCCCAAAACTTAATTTTTTGCTTGTTCTCAAGCAAAATTAAACCATAAAAATCTTTGAGAAAATTTCTGCTTACATCATAGATAAATCAAAAACCTCAAGTAATCATAATGAAATTATTATTTATCCCAAGTCAGAAATTGTTTTGCTTAATTTGGCTATGCAAATAATTAATAATCAAGAAACTATTATACTTCCGATAGGCATATACACTCAAATTTATTATAGGAAACCTCTAAACAATATCTAATAAATAAACCATTTCATACGCACAATATGTAATCCATCTCCACTAATAAAATCCATTGCTTTAAAAGAATCAAAATGACTTTTATTCGGTTTGTAACGTAGCTTTAATGGGTAATAGCTAAACAAAGTATAAGAAAATTTTGATAAGTGAATTTGTTAAGTGATATACCAATTATACATCAGTGTGCACAAAGAATTTAAACCAAAATTAGGGCATCAAGCTTTTATATCTAAACATCAACATTTTGTATCTCCTTTTTCTTTTTTTTTTTCTTTATTTTTTTTAGGAGATTTCATTTCATTCACTTACATAATTGATATTTGTTTTTTCTTCCCCCAAACTTAATTTTGAACTACACTTTGAATAAAAATGAAGTGTAAGTAGTTCAACATAAAACAACTATTCTTTTACACAATACTAAAAATAAATATCACTTGAAGTTCACTTAACAAAATAATCTCATAAAACAAAGTGGATAAATATAAGATTTAATAAAAACAAATAAAAGAAAGCTAAAAATTTAAATTTTGGCTCAAAGGGGTAAAACTAGGGAAAAATGCTTAAAACAAGGTGGATATATGGAATTGGCTATACAAACAATGCCTAAATCATTTTCTTTTGCCACAATAAATTTAGAATTTTGCCTCAATGGATCACATGCAATTCTAAGACAGTCAAGATAAACCTAAGATGAAAAAGTTATAGAAACTCTCTCTAAGTAAGTATACACAATTTCAAAATAATTAATTATCCACATATGCCAAACCAAGCAATTTATTTATTATTATTATTTTTTTATATATCAGAATCAGGACAGACAATTTTCTCATCATGACTATGACCATCATAGGTTTTATCATCTTTATCCAACATGTGAGCAAATAAATAAAAATATTTAACATAATTTTCATAAGCAAATTATAATATCAATCCACAAATTTTAGTAATTAATATCAAAATTTACAATCACAAAACACAAAATTAATAACAGTTCCCCCACACTTAAATATCACATCGTCCCCAATGTGATTGACAATATGCAAAATAAAAGAAAAAATAAAAATGAAATAAATAGAGAAAAGTTTAAAAATTACCTCCCATTGGTGCTTCTTTAACATCATTTAGCAAGACGTTGTTGGAGCTGCTTTACTAGATTTCTTGCACATAATGAATTACGCATTTTTCCACTAAGTCTCCACTAAAATAAGGTTTAAGGCATTGTCCATTTACTTTGAATGTTTCTCTAGCATTGGTTTGTAACTCCACAGTTCCATGAGGATATACCTTCACTACTTGAAATGGTCCTTACTATTTGGATCTCAACTTTCCTAGAAAAAGTTTCAAATGTGAGCTAAAAAGCAATACCTGTTGGCCTTCTTGGAAATGCCTCTTATGGATGTGTTTGTCATGCCAACGTTTGGTGCGCTTTTTATAAATCTTGGCATTTTCATAAGCTTCTAGCCGTATCTCTTCAAGCTCACTCAATTGAAGTAACCTCTTGCGACCAGTAGCTTCCATATCCATATTCAACTTCCTTACTACCTAGTAAGCTTTATGTTCAAGCTCCACAGGTAAGTGACATGCTTTACCAAAGACAAGTCGGTATGGAGACATACCAATTAGGGTCTTGAAAGCAGTCCTATATGCCTATAAAGCATCATCCAATTTTAGTGCCCAATCCTTCCTAGAGCTATTCACAATCTTCTCCAAAATATTCTTCAACTCTCGATTTGAAATTTCCACTTGACCACTCGTTTGAGGATGATATGGAGTGGCTACTCCATAGTTGACTTCACTTTTCTTTAACAAAGCATTGAAAGCCTAGTTGCAAAAATGAAAGCCTCCATCACTAATAATCGCCCTTGGAACACCAAATTGAGCAAAAATATTCTTCTTAATAAATCTCATCACAACTCTAAAATCAATGGTGGCACTTGCAGTCACTTCAATCCATTTCGAAACATAATCTACCACTACCAAAATGTGTCGATTGTTTAGGGATGAAGGGAATGGTCCCATGAAATCAATCCCCCACACATTGAATATTTCAACCTCTAAAATCCCATTAAGCGGAATATCATGCTTTCTAGTTATGTTCCCTATTCTTTGGCAATGATCACAAGACATCACAAAGTTTTTGGCATCCTTATACATTGAAGGCCAATAAAAATCACATTGTCATACCTTTGCAACTGTCTTATCTATGCTTGCATGCCCTCCACTTTTCTTAGAGTGACAATACTCTAAAATGCTTGGAATTTCCTCCTCTGGCACTCACCTTTTGATCATCCCATCTCCACAATACTTGAAAAGTAACGGTTCATCCCAGAAATAATACTTAACATCTGTAAGAAATTTCTTTTTTTGATGATAAGAAAAATCACTAAGAATGATACCATTTACCAAGTAATTGACAAAATCAGCAAACCATGGATTTGATCCCTTCACTATCCATAACTGCTCCTCTGCAAAATAATCATTGACTGGCTCGTCATCTTCAACTGTTCGCTTTCTTTCCAATCTAGGCAAATGGTCAGCAACCACATTCTCTACTCCTTTCTTGTCCTTTATCTTGAGGTCAAACTCTTGAAGTAAAAGTACCCATCTAATCAATTTAGGTTTGGCGTCTTTCTTGGATATTAGGTACCTAATTGCTATATGATCTATGAAGACTATAACTTTTGACCCAACCAAGTAGGAGCGAAATTTGTCTATCGCCACTACCATCGCCAATATCTCTTTTTCTATAGTTGCATAATTTTTTTGTGCATCATTTAAGATCTTGCTGGTGTAGTATATCACATGCACCTTTTTGTCCTTTCTTCGGCCTAAGAGAGCTCTAATTACAACGTCACTTGCATCGCATATGGTTTCAAATGGCAAACTCCAATCGGGCGATGCAATAATAGGAGCTGAAATCGAAGCTTTCTTTAATTTGTCAAAAGCGCTCAAGCACTTCTAGTTAAAATCAAAAGTAGCATCTTTATTAAGCAAATCACAGAGACGCTTAGCAATTTTAGAAAAATTTTTGATAAATCGACGATAAAAACCAATATGGCCAAGAAAACTTCTTACCCTTTTACATTGGTTGGTGGAGGTAATTTTTCAATAGTCTCCACCTTTGCCCTATCTATATCAATTCCTACTTAAGAAATTTTATGCTCCAAAACAATTTTCTCTTGTACCATAAAATGGTATTTCCCCCAATTTAGCACTAAATTACACTCAACACAACGTTGTAAAATTTTTCTTAAGTTTTCTAAGCATGCATCAAAAGGAGAATCATACACAGTAAAATCATTCATAAAGACCTCCATGGATTTCTTAACAAAATCAGAGAAAATAGACAACATGCAACGTTAAAAAGTAGCAGGGGCATTACACAAACTAAAGGGCATCCTTCTATATGCAAAAGTACCATAGGGACATGTAAAAGTGGTCTTTTCTTGATCTTTAGGAGCAATAGAAATTTGAAAATACCCTAAATAACCATCTAGAAAACAAAAATATGCATTACCTGCAAGCCTTTCTAACATTTGATCAATAAAAAGCAAAGAAAAGTGATCCTTTTGGGTAGCATTATTTAGCTTCCTATAGTCAATGCACATTCTCTAACCTATTACAGTCATAGTGGGAATCAATTCATTATTATCATTTTTTACAATAGTCATCCCACCTTTCTTAGGCACTATATGCATAGGACTAACCCAAGAGCTATCATAAATGAGATAATTTATTCCTGGATCTAATAATTTGGTAATTTCAATCCTAACTACTTCTTTCATGTTTGGATTCAACCTACGTTAATGTTTAATTACAGGCTTGTGGTTATCCTCCATCAAACTTCTATACATGCAAGTAGTTGGACTAATCCCTTTAATGTCAGAAATATTCCAACCCATTGCTAATTTAATTTCCCTGAAAATTCTCAATATTTTCTCAAGTTGAACATCATTCAAGTTTGCATTCACAATCATAGGCAAAGTATCATTGAGATTAAGAAATGTATACCTGAGATGTGCAAGGAGTGGTTTCAATTCAAGAACTAGTGCTTGCTCAATTGATGGTGGAGGAAGTGACTTACCTTTTTCCAATTCTTTAAACTGTTGTCTCCTACGGAAAGGTATAGGTGAGCTCCCCTCAAAAAGACTAGCAATTATGGCAACCTTATGATTTCATTCTTGCTAGTTGCTCCATTAACCAAATAAGCTTCTAAGGGGTCCTTATGATGCTCTTTCTCAAAAACCTCTTCAACCACCACCTCAATAACATAAACTTGGAAACAACAATCCATTATGGCTGGTTGCTTTTTTGCCTTAGCAATGTCAAACACAATTTCTTCATCACCTACCCTCAAAGTCAACTTGCCTTGCTTGGCATCTATCAAGGCTCCTGCTGTTGCTAAAAATAGTCTCCCAAGGATCAATGGGATCTCAACATCCTCATCCATATCCAATACCACAAAATCCACAGGTATGTAGAACTTACCAACTTTAAGTAAAACATTCTCTATGATACCTATTGGATACTTCACAGAACAGTCAGCTAATTACAATGTCATTGTGGTTGGGGTTAGTTGGCCTAACCCAAATATCTTGTAAACAGATAAAGACATAAGACTAACACTAGCTCCTAAATCACATGAAAACTTTTTAAATTTAGTGGTACCAATTAGACAAGGGATAGAAAAGTTATCTAGGTCCTTAAGTTTTTTCGAAAGTTTGTTATGAATAATTGCACTGCATTCCTCAGTAAGTGCTACCACAATATGCTCTTCAATCTTCCTCTTGTTAGATAGCAAATCCTTAATGAACTTCATATAAGATGGCATTTGTGCCAAGGCCTCTGCAAATGGTATGTTTATGTGAAGCTACTTAAAAATTTCTAGAAATTTCTCATATTGCTTGTCTAACTTATGTTTCTTCAATCTTTGAGGATAAGAAATGGGTGGCACATAAGGCTTGACTTGTGTTAACCCAGTCTTCTTTTCAGTCTCACCTTCTTCTTTATCTTTCTGAATCTCTACTTGATTAGTCTCTATTGAAGCTTCTTCACCTGATAACTCTGCCTCTTTTGGAACTAACTTTTCCAACTACTTACCACTCCTTAGAGTAATTACCTTGCAGTGTTCTTCAGGATTTACTTCAATTTTACTAGGCAAATTACCCTGGGGTCTTGAGTTGAAAGAATTTGCCAATTACCTAATTTGAATTTCCAAATTCCTGTTCTGGCTTGCAATATGATCAACCTTGGTATCTAACCTATCATACTACTTCTCTACCTTCTCAAATCACTGAGAGGTAGCCCCTATGAATTTCTCAAGTGCTGATTCAAAAGAAGGCTTATTTTCTTGTGAAGTGCCTCCTTGCTGTTGATTTCTTCCCTAATAATTATTCTGAAAAGGTTGCCTCTGATTTCCTTGATTACCCCAAGCTAGGTTGGGATGATTTCTCCAACCTGGATTGTAAGTATTTGAGTAAGGGTTGTTGACAAAGTTTGCCTGCTCCATTCTTTACATCTCAGAAATCGAGTGATTTCCCCTACTAGATTCTCCAACTAATGAAGAACTTGAAGCAGCATTAATATTCACCCTTTCTAAAGTCTTGGCAATTGCATTCACTTTAGCAGCTCAAAGAGAAATGCTATCCACTTCACGAATACCAGCTGCTTATTTTAAAGGACCCCTTTCATTCGACCAATGATAGTTATTAGCTGCCATTTCTTCCAAAAGGTCATAGGCATCAGCGGTATTCTTGTTTATTAATGCCCCTCCAGCTGCTACATCAATGGTGCTTCTGATCTATGGTGACAACTCATTGTAAAAAGTTTGCACTATTAGCCAATCGGGTATGCCATGATGGGGACACCTTCTTTACAAGTCTTTGAATCTTTCCCAAGCTTCATAGAGAGTTTCTGCATCATATTGTGTGAAGCTTGTGATGTCATTTCTCAGCTTTGCTATCTTGCTTGGAGGAAAATACTTGGCTAAAAATGACCTTGTGAGCTCATCCTACATTGTGATCGAACTTGGAGCTTGTGACTTTAACCACGTCTTGGCCTTATCCTGAAGAGAAAATGAGAATAGCCTCAGTCCGATTGCATCATCTATGACATTATTGATTTTTATGGTGTCACAAATCTCTAAAAAGTTAGCCAAATAAGCATTTGCATGTTCTGTCAAACCACCCCCAAACTATGACTGCTGCACCATTTGAATTACGGCAAGTTTAAGCTCAAAATTATTTGTAGCTATGGTAGGCCTTTGAATGCTAGGCTTGAGAGTAGTGGTAGGCATGGCATAATCACACAAAGCTTTATTCCCCATTTCTTCTTCTTCTTTACCTTTTACTCTTCGATCAATAATTTCGTCTTCAACTAAATTTGGATCAAAGAGTGCTACTTCCTTTCCTCTCTCCAATTCTCTGCTTCTTTCTTCTTTGTCTTTTCTGATACACTCCCTTCTTGCTTTATTCAACTTCCCGCATGTGCTTTCAATTTCTAAATTAAATTCCTCTAACTTGGCGCTTTTATCACTTCTCATGCAACGCCAAAACAAACTGTGTAGAAAAATAACAAAATAAAATTTAATAACAAAAATAAGAATCCAAATTAATAGAGTATATCAAACTTATTGATATTAGCAATGTCGCCTTTCCCGGCAACGGCGCCAAAAACTAGTTGTGCGATTACTGAAAGTGTACAGGTCGTACCAAATAACATAGTGTGTGAATAGAATGTCGATCCCACAAGAAAGGTTTGCTTAGTACCAACTCATTAGATTATCTCTATTATTTAGAAAAATTCAATTTTTTTATGGAAATTGTAATTTAAAAGATGAAAATCTAATAATAACAATTAATTAAAAATTTAATCAAATGCAAAAAGTTTAGGATTTGGGGTTCATTAATTAACTATTTAAGCTTAATTTTTGCTTTTCAAGATTGGTCAATTAACATTGGAATTCAAGACCTAATTTCTCTAAATTAAGTGAAATCTTTTCTCAAGGCAAATCACTAATATTTATATTATCACTAATTTTACTCTCGTGATTTTAGACAAAATAATACAAACTCATTAAGTTCTTGAGAAATTAATTTAATTATCTCATAAGAGTATCCTTATCTTTAAGCAGTACATTCCTGATATCAATTAATATATTTCCAAATTTGAGTTTCAACTTTCGTTCCTTCACTCAAAAATTCTGAAATTAAGATTTTTGTGATCAAGTAATTTCTAGCATTAAGAACTAAATTAATTGATAAATTTCAATATTAAAATACCCCATCAATCAAACAAATATAAATATAATTAATTAATTAACTACACCTAAATCCTGGAAAAATATATTTAGCTACTCATATTATTAATGAAACTAAAATTCCAAAATAAATTCATAGAAAAATTAAATTGCATAAAAGTAATTAAAAATAAAATAGAGATAAATTTTAGAATAAATTCTCAAAATAACTAGGATTAAAAATTAAAATAAAATAAGCAAGAGAAAAATGAAAATCACAGTAATGAGAAACGAATTCCCATAGCAATTGGCTTTCCTTGAATCAGCTTGGCTAAAAACTATTATATGTATATATATATATATATATATATATATATATATATATATATATATATATATATATATATATATATATATATATATATGTAACATTTTTTTTCCTGCACTCTTTCTCGTGCTATCTCTCTCTCAATCCTATCTCTCCCTCTAACTCTCAGCTCTACCTTCTCCTTTAGCTCTCTCCTTTAGCCTTTTTATAGGCATAATTTTTTTTTTTTACTTGACTTCTGCAAATTAAGGAGCTTAATTTGCAGAAGTTAATTTCTCAAATCACTGCTCCTCAAATCACACAGTGATATTTTTTTTTTTACTTTTTTCTATTTCCTTAAATCATGGCAATAATTTTGTCTTTCAAATTTTCTTTTTAGCAGTTTTTTCATATTTAATCCTCATTTTTTAGCATAGCCTTGTATATAATTTTATTGCATGACTTCAAAACTCTATAATAACCTAAAAGAAAATTTAACAAAAACTGTAAAATACCAAAGAAAAACATAAGATTGAACAAAATAACAATAAATAAAATACTTGTAATAAATAAATAAATTTTTATATTAATTTCTAAAATTAAATGGATTTTATCATAAATTGCTCAAGAAAATATAGTTATAATTTTAGACCAACAATATGCCTGACAAACTGACCTTCCCCAAACCTTCCAACCTAATCGTTTCCAAAGACTTGACCCTTTTGATCAAACTTTCCAATCTAGCCTCAAACCAAATGTTCTCCGAAATCAAACCTATCCAAGTGTTTCAAACTGACTAGCCCGATCTTTTCCAAGGCCACACCTTGCTTGACCTTTTAGAATCACCCTTTCCTAAGCTGAATTGATAGCCATTATCCAACCAACCTTATCTAATATGCCCTTTTCATCTCTAGCTAGCCGATCAACCAAAGATCAAATAACCAAGTTACCTTCCAAAGTGGGGGTATCTTTCTCCTAAAAACTCAGTACTCTCCTACCAAACTCACCCTTCACATGTTCAAAGTATTGAATCATTCCATAGTTAAATGCATTTCACACTACAACAGATTGTTAGTCAAACTTCTGAATCAAAACGGATCACTTTTCATTCCAATTAGAAAGAATCACTACTTTTACTGTTCCAACCATACAGGACAGTTATCTGCCATTCCTACCAAATAAGATGGTCATCTTTTTTATCCTACTAGATAGGACCACTACTTTTACTGTTCTTAGCAGACAGGACAATTATTTTTATTATTCCTACTAGATAGGATCGTCATCTTTTTTATCCTACCAGAAAGGATCATCACTTTTCATTCCTACTAGAAAATACCACTACTTTTACTGTTCCTATCAGACAGGATATTTATCTTTACCATTCATACCAGACATGGTTGTCATCGTCACCACTTTGCCAATTCCTATAAGATAGGGTCATCATTATTTCTACTAGATAAGATCACCATTTTATCAATTCCTACTAGACAAGGACGGCTTCTTTCCTACCAGACAAGATGGTTTTGATCTGTCAATAAATTTTGTTACCGACTAAATTTTTTTGTTAGTAATTCATCGGTATATGTATTATCGATGAAAAAAAAATAATTTTTTGACAAAATTTTTAATTAGTAAATTGTGTTTTTTATAGTGAAATAATTAACTAAATTAACCATGAAAAAATAAAGAATTAAGAAAATTACAAGAAAGTGTAATGTCATGACCTGATTTTCAAGGAACGTGACCGACACTGAGGCATGGAAAAGCTTAAGGCTACTAGTGCCCATAGTTAGCCTTAAAAGTTTGACCACTAGCAAAAATAATAAATAAATAACATAATTTAAAGGTTCACTATTTTTGTCTCATATCAATTCAATCTGCTGATAGAATAGTTAATCCTCATCATATCACAAAACAGTTATATACAATAATAGTGTCATCACATAATAAAGTTCTGTCAACAGGGAATCTCATAATAATTAATACAGATAGGCATGTACCAATAATATCATATTACATACCACAATATTGTAATTGCAAAATTCTAAGATAATAATACATTAATTACATATTACACATGCTCTATCAAAGAAGAAGACAGAGACCAACTCAACAGCAATCATAACCTTAAGCTCATCCTGTAACCTAAAAAATAATAGGGAGACAGGGGTGAGCATCTCAACTCAATGAATGATACTGCTAATATGCTTACTTGGTGAATAAAATAAATATCAGTGAATATTATGCAACCATGTCACCCAGCAACCAATCATTACAAAACATACAAGGACGGAGTTCAATCCACATAAACCACACTAATATCAAACTGAGAGAGCTGATTCCCAGATAATGGCTCTCTTAATCTAATAATCTGTCTCTTATATCCAATGGGCCTGACTGTCACTGGTCTGTATCATGCAGTTTTGACTCGAATGATAGCGACCCTAACAATGAGCAGGCCCAGCCAACATCCACCAGTCATAACTCATCTTCTTAATCTCATTATAATCATAATCATAATCATAATCATATCCATATCCATAACTCTAAGTGGTTTATGTATCATTTTGGCTCCCTCCAACATACACATAAAATATGCAGCACATAATTAGAATGTCAAACATAATCAGATATCAAGATAACTATGTATGTATATATGTTCCATTACGTGAGAATAATTATATATATTTGTAAATATACTTAATGCAATGCATGATTAATAGGAAAGTATATTAGAAGTATCACTCATAGTATAGAAGAGTGAAAACTAAAAGTTCACGAACTATGACTAGGGGCTGCCGAGGACGATCCTAGATGATCTATACAATGAAGTATTACAAGATTATCAAAATATGAATGTAATGATAATTAAATAATTAATTTCTATCTGAACAACCTAGTCCTCCCTTGAAGACAAGAACCTTCTAACATACTATACGATTGCTAACTAATTAATCAATTAAACTGTATCTACTAAACTTCTTCCACTAACATCTAATCCTCCAATCTTACTCAAAATAATAATAATACACTATAAACTCGATATGAATCTCATTAAACGATGCTCACCAAAAAACGTAAATGTTAACCAATCATCACAAACTCACTATCACAGGACTCATCTCAAGGCATAGAATCTGAAAATATAAATCACCTTTTCTAGTTCGCCGAATGCTCACCGAAATCTGTGTCGATAGTCTGCAAGTCTCTGAATTTCGGTCAACATAAACATCATCCAAAATTAACAAATAATATATCAAAATAAAGCTTAGAGAAAGAGGAGTCCAACGGTACCAAAATAGCCTTGAACGGACTATAAAGCAGGCCAAAATCGATCTTAGAAAATTCTACCAGCAAACGTTTGGGCTGCGTGCGAGGCGGCTGGCGGTGGCAAATGGGTGGCTTGGTCGGTACCTCTGGAATCTATTTAGCCATCGCATGTTACATCCGATGATCAGACAGCGATCAGACGATAGGCAGCAGCAGTTCATCTCTCTCTCTCTTAGTCTGTCTATCTTTGGTTACAGCAGATCGAGTCTGCTTCTATACATATATATAAGCCAATAGTAATAATAATAATAATAATAATAATAATAATAATAATAATATCCAAAATATTTATTAAATTAATTTATTCAATTTAGATTCAATACCACAACAATTAATTAGGAAATTTGTTATAATATAGTAAATATTTCCTTTAAAATACACAATATATAAAAATTTTAGAATTAAGAAAATTCAAGGTATTACAATCTTCCCTCTTTAAAAAAAATTCGGCGACGAATTTTAAAATAAGGTAATGAAACTGAAAACACTATGTTTGTGATCCAAAATAGTAAAACTCATTTCTTTAAATACATGAAATAACCACAAAATATTTAAAATACAACACAAAACATATCAATTACTTTCAAATAAATACGGGTATTTCTTTCTCATCTCAGCCTCTATCTCCCACGTACACTCCTCAGTCGTATGATTACGCCCCATAACTTTAATCATAGGAATCTCTTTAGAATGAAGTCTTCAAACTTGAAAATCTAAAATGACTATTGGAAATTCTTCATAAGATAGGTTTTCATAAACTTGAATCTCTCGAGGCTGCAACACGTGAGAAGAGTCGGGAATATACTTCCTTAACATGGAAATATGAAACATAGGGTGAACATGAGAGAGATCCACTGGTAAGTCCAACCGATATGCAACAGCCCCTACTCGCTCGATAATCAAATACAGACCAATGTACCTTGGTGCCAATTTCTCTTTCTTGTCAAATCTCATTAGTCCTCTCATGGGAGAGACTTTTAGAAAAACGAAATCGCCTACTTCAAAGGACACATCTTTTCGCCTCTGATCTGCATAACTCTTCTGCCTACTAAAAGTTGTTTTCAATCGTTCTCGAATTATAGGAATTCTTTCTGAAGTTATTTGTACCAACTCTAGTCCTGACAATTGTTTCTCTCCCACTTCTTCACAACACACAGGGGATCTACACTTTTTACCATACAGAGCTTCATACGGTGCCATACCAATAGTAGCATGATAGCTGTTATTATAGGTAAATTTAATTAATGGCAAGTGTGAATCCCAATAGCCTCCAAAGTCAAGTATGCACATGCGCAGCACATCTTCTAATGTTTAAATCGTTCTTTTAAATCGGCCATCTATTTGTGGATGGAAAGCAATACTAAAATCCAATCTTGTACCTAAAGCATCTTGCAATAATTTCTAAAATCTATAAGTGAATTGAGGTCCTCTATATGATACAATAGAGATTGGCACGCCATGCAAGCAAACAATTTTCTCCACGTATGACCTTGCATACTTAGCAACTGAATAGTTGACTGTCAAGGGATGAAATGAGCTGATTTAGTTAATCTATCTACAATCACCCATATGGAATCATATCCAGTTAAAGTTTTAGGTAAACCAGTCACAAAGTCCATGGTTATCCTTTCCCACTTCCATTCAGGAATGGGAAGTGGTTGCAATAATCCAGAAGGTTTTTGGTGTTCTAATTTTACTTGCTGATAGGAGAGGTATCTAGGGACAAATTCTGCTATGTCCTTTTTCATATTGTTCCACCAATAAACACTTTTCAAATCACAATACATTTTGGTAGAACCTGGATGAATATTATATGCTACAAGATGTGCTTCTTCCAAAATTTCTCTCATTAAATTGTCTACATTTGGTACACACAAACGTGAACCAAGTCGAAGCACCCCATTATCATCAATCGTGAATTCACTATTATTTCCTTTATGTACTTCTTCGATAATTTTATACAACTGTAGGTCACATCGTTGAGCCACCTTAATCCTTTCTACTAAAACTGAATGTACTGTAAAGTGTGCCAACAATATCCTAATACTGTGCACCTCCAACTACAATCCATCGTGAAACAATTCTAGCAACTCTTTGACTATCGGTCTTTTTTGAACAACAATATGAGCCAAACTACCAGAAGATTTTCTACATAAAGCATCTGCAACAACATTTGCTTTACCAGGGTGGTAAAGAATGGTGCAATCATAGTCCTTAAGAAGTTCCATCCACCTTCTCTGTCTTAAGTTTAAATCTCTTTGATCAAAAATACACTTCAGACTCTTGTGATCTGTGTATATCTCACAGGTTTTCCCATATAAATAATGTCTCTAGATCTTTAATGCAAAAATTAATGTTGCTATTTCTATATTATGAGTGGGGTAATTCTGCTCATGCTTCTTTAATTGACGAGAAGCATTGTGAGGCCTCGCCCGAACAACGGCCTGATCCGCCGAGGGATCGAAATGCTCATCGGGGGAAACTCCACGATTGGAACTCGCTGTAAGTTTGGAAAATTGATTTTTGTACTTTGTAGATTGAAAAGTGAGTCGCCACTTTAATTTAATTATTTTAATTGGGAAAATTAAAGAAAATCCTAATTGATTGACTCTAAAAATGATTTGATTTTATCCCAATGGAAAATGCACCAATCCGCAAGTGACCAAGGAGAGCTCGGGATCAGGTTTTGGCAATTACACAATTAAGAAAATAGATTTTCTTTAGTTTGGCTAAAATTGCAAAATAACTCTTAAAAAATGAATTTTTGTGTATGCATGAACAGGAATATAATGATGAATGAAACAAATATATATATATATATATATATATATATATATATATATGTGATGCGATGGAATGACAATAATAAATAAAATAGGCAAGATAAATCCTACTTAATTATTACAATATCAAAACAAATGAAATAAAGAGGATCTTTCCTCTAGCCCTTATGGGTACTAGGAAAAGCACACATTCCCCAATTAAGCTATAAAATCATAAACAAAAGATTAATGTAAATAAATCAAAATAAAAAGGACAAAATATTGATAAAAAGATTTTGGAGTTGATGTCCTTCAGAATGGCAGCCTGCGTATCCTATTGAATAGGAATCAAACTCCACGCAGTTCTCCTTTCTTGCGAAGGAGGGGTTTTAAAAATGTATTGGTTTGCTTATTAACTTAATTCTGATTCTTAAATTAATAAGTTTTTAGATCTTTTCAGTTTTAGACCTAAAGAGAATTCTAGATTAGAATTTAGAATTTTAAAAATAGGAAAAGGATTATACCTTTGCTTTTCTTGGCTTTCGAATGAATGGAACAAGTTTTGCTCCGGACCTCAACTCCACCTTGAATTCAAAGGAAACTTGGAATATGGATCTAGAAGCAACAAGTGTGTTAGTATACGAACGAATTTATGCTTTGAAATATGTCTCAACTGCTTTGAAATCTCTTGAATTGCTTTGGAATGCATTAGAAGTCATGCCAAATAAGGTTGGAGGAGGCACTACTTATAGAGCTGCCAAAGGGGGTTTCGACAATACAGACGGCGGCGTCCGCGCGTCGCCGGTGGCATGGGCAGCATGGCAGACGCGCCGGCCATCCGGGCAGCACGAAAAGCGTGTCGCCTGTCTACTGATAATTCAGTGTCGCCTGTGGCGGCAAGACAAGAGTGCCACCCTGCCAGCGGCACCAAGAGCGTGCCTCCTTCTGGGCGGCACGGCAAGCATGCCTCCCAGACAACAGCACGCTACTCGTGCGGTTTGACCTATTTCTGTTCGTTTCGGGCCCATTTCAGTTTTGATTCGAGCTCAGTTTGATCCTATGGGTTCGTAACTAAAAGACGATCCACTGGAGGTGCAATTTTGAGGGTTCACAGCTACCCCCCTTATCTGATTTAGCCAGACAAAGGCTGAATCTAATAAGTGTGAACCAGAAGACTTAGGATGTTGTTCTGAGAATTTTGAATGTCCCTTTCAGTATTGGGAGTTGTGCAAGAGCTTCATGTCTGATTTCTGACTATTCTAACTCTGTTTGGATGATTTTTCAATTTTCAAGCTATTTTTGAATTTTTAATTTTTTTGCAATTTCAGGAGATTTTGAACTCTGATTGATACCCCGTCTATTTCGGGAGATGGATAAAAATCATGCGGATTCACTGTTTCAGACGAAATTGAATTTCGATTTAAAATGAGTCTGTTATGGTAAAACCACGTGAACTGGACCTGCAAATCAAAAAAGTAAAAAGATGTTATGAGGGGGGGCCCACCTCTACTTCTGTATAAAGCTTAACTTCCTTCTCTTTTCCTCATTTCTACATTTTCACTCTCTCTCTTCTCTTCTCTCTCTCGTTCTAGCTTTACTTTTCTTCTCTCAAATTTTTCTTTTTTTTTTTCTCTCTCCCTTTTTTACTTTCTCATTATGGAAATCTTTAATCAGCCAGCAGTGAGTGCTCAGGACTCGAAAACATTGCTAAAAGAGTCAGATCACCACGTCAGATTCACTAGATCCCTTCAGGTATGCTTTCCTTTCCCTGCACAGTCAGTTAAGAATTCTGATAATTATTAAATTTTTAATAATAACAATAATTTTTTTTTTTTACAAAAAATTATAGAGAACACAATTGAGGCCCAGGGGTGGCCGTAGTGTCATCGAGCTGGTCCGCATCTATCTAAATAATCAGGAGGCTATCCATCAGTACCTCGAGCCATCTGGTTTACTCAGGTGGCTAGAGCTAGATGTCAAGCAACCGGTTAACACTATTGTGGTCCAGGCACTAGCAGAGCGTTGGTGGGATACTACAAACACATTTCACCTTTCCTGTGGTGAGATGACAGTCACTCCCTTCAAGTGGAGCATGCTTACTGGTATGCATTTTTTATCCCGTCCTCTCGAGTTTTATTTTTCATAGACCGAGCACTCTTCTGTAGAGATGACCGCTCTAATTGGGGTTGATCCCCCTCGTAGGAGCCTCAATGTCCCACGTTCTTGACTTCATCAGGCCTTGATGACCATGGGTCGGACTCCTAGTCAGTATGGTGTCGATCAAGGTGCTAGACTTTGCGCCTTGATTATCTTGAGCTGTACTTTTCTGCATAAAATAAGGACTGCATTAATCTAAATATTCTGCGATCCCTGGAGAATCTGGATGAGATTGGGGAGTTTAACTGGGGAGGTGCAGCCCTTTGTACTATGTATCATGAGCTGTGTAGCATTTCCCGTGGCACGCTTTGCGGCCATGGTGGTACCTCCATTATACTCGAGGTGAGTATCACACTCTGGTATTCTGTTATCTAATATCTACCTAATGACTGATAGAATTTTATTTCCTGCAGTACTGGGTTTATGAGCATTTTTCGATGCTACCTCTAACACTGAGAGAGCCTACTGCTATTGACCCCTCCATGGATACATTTGGAGGGCATCCAACAGACCTTCCTTCATGGCATGAACATTTGATCAGTGCAGACAGTTCTTTGCTACTATGACTATAGACTAGGTATTTCTTTATTAATCTTAACCCGAATCTTACTGTTTTATCTTCTACTGCTGAATATGGCAATCTGTTTGCAGGTGAGATGGTCGCCATTTATCAGGTTCGAAGAGTGGATTCCTGACCGGATCAGGCCTAGCATGGACTTGTCCTCTTATCGATTCTTGCTCCGCTGTGAGTCCTTGAGGATGTTCTACTTGGGAGAGAGGGTAAGGGCACAGGTTACAGGAGAGAGAGTTATGCCATAGCCCCCTCCTACAGATACGAGGTTTGGGCTAGCTATCATAGGAGAGGATGATTGAGCTGCCGGAGTTTCCTGTCTAGATTTCCTGTTGCCTGATTTGGACTATGATGAGTTTTGCGAGGCATTCCTGATGCAGGGGACACCTCCCTTGGATAGATTGCGAGGACCGTCACATAGGGGATCTAGCTCAGTGTCTTCCCAAGGTCCTCCCTCTAGAGTTGGGAGCTTCTCACGGGCTAGCGATACTGTTCTAGTTGGCAGCATAGGTCCTAGGGTTAGACCTCCAAGTGTTATGGTTGGCCATTCAGGTTTTGCAGCTGATCCTTTTGGGATTGGCCCTTCAGGGGCTAGCGGCTCAGCCCCAGCTCCAGCTCTAGATGCTTTAGTGGGAGATGCTAGAGTCACTGAACTAATTCCACAAATAGAGGAAGGGAGATCTATTACAGCTATAGTGCTGGCTGAGACCATCATGAGTTTGGATAGATCTTGCACTTCTAATGGGCTATGGTCAATTAGCCCTATTATTCTTCAGGTTGAATTCTGGCTTCTGTATTTTAGTTTAACTTTTTCTGTGTTTTGTTTTTTTTAATCTCTCTTTGCACTTTTCAGATTTGGTTGAGAGATCACCTCCGGATAGTTGGACCTCCCACCAAGGTGGATTATTCTGCTTCATGGTATAGAACTCGAACCATTATGATTAAATGAAATTTTGAGAAAGAATGGATAAAATGGTTGATGGAGCTAGACTCTGATGACCTGCTATGGAGGTGCGAGTGGTACAAGATTAGAAGATTCATAACCATGAGCTTTGGCTACGAGATGGTCTACCTGCTACGACTGAGGATGGTGACCTTTTATCAAGCTACTAGGGTTATGCGCCAAATGGGACACAGTCAGGGTGTGCCCCCAGATGGTGCTCTGTTTGAATCTATTTTGATTACCCAGACTGTTGCCTGAGCTGTCAGAAATGGATGGGTAAAGGGTTTTCATGTTGTTCGCCCTGCTGATCAAGATGATAAATCCATGCAGTATATTGACTGGTGGATAGCCAACTCATGAAAATCAGAGAAGGCTAGAAGAGCTGCTATAATCGAGGAGATAGAGCAAGAGTCATGACTACTGTTTTAGTTTAGGACAAATTTTGACCATGTCTTTACTTTTTTTTAATGTTCCAAAGTTTAAATAAAACAAAATAAGACATTATTCATTTTTTCATCTCTTTTTGTTGCTCTAACTTTTGCCTAAGCCGCCCTTTCGGGTTTTCAACTTAGCGAGCTTGTTTTTCATTTCATTTTTTTGTGACACAATTAAGAGCCAAGTGAATGTGAAATGAAAATTTTATTGATGTATTGGACTAAACCCGCATGGGCTACCTACGTATCTCCTTTCAATGATTCATGATTTTTTATTCTTTTTTCCTCTTTATGGAGAATCAGGTCCATGTAGTTCTGACTTTGAGGAAAAGATGTGAATGCTGAGCATGATTTGACAATGATTGCAAATGCTATGCATGAATTGCTTTATGCAAAGTATCTCTTAAGTTGATTCAGGTTGCATGGGCTGGCAAATTCTATGCCATCCAAGTCTGTCAGGATTGCTGCTCCTCCAGATAAGATCTTCTTGATCACAAACGAACCACTCCAGTTTGGTCTGAATTTTCCCCTTGGATCATTAACAGGTGCCCTTATTTCTTTCAAGACAAGGTGACCCTCTTGTAACCCTCTGTCCCTGACTCTCTTATCGAAGTGTCGAGCCAGTTTCTGTTGATAACCTTGCATATGATATAAGGCATTCATTCTCTTTTCATCGATGGCAATAAGTTGGTTATGGTAGCCTTTTGCCCACTCCACTTCATCCAACTGACTCTCCCTCAGAATACGAGCTGACTTAACTTCTACCTCGATTGGTAGGACAGCTTCCATCCCGTACACCAAGGAGTAAGGTGTTGCACCGGTTAGAGTACGTACTGTTGTTTTGTATCCCCATAAGGCATATGGCAAATGCAGGTGCCAATCCTTATGGTTGTCAATCATCTTCTGTAGTATACTCTTAATAGTCTTGTTTGCGGCTTCAATTGCGTCGTTTATTTGAGGTCTATATGGAGAAGACTTGTAGTGTTGAATTTTCTCCTTCTTTAATAACAGAGCAACCTCCTTTTGGAAGTGAGATCCATTATCAGTAATGATCTCAAAAGAGACCCTATACCTACAAAGGATGTTGGTACGAATAAACTGGGCTACTCATTTGGAGTCCAGTATCTGGTAAGGTGTAGCTTCAACCCATTTAGAGAAATAGTCAATAGCTACCAAAATGAATTCATGCTTGCCGGAAGACTTTGGGCTTATCTTGCCAATGATGTCCAAGCCCCAAGTTGCAAATGGCCAAGGCGTGGTGATAGAAGATAAAGGTACAAGAGGTTTCTTCTAAAGCTTGGCATAGATCTGACACTTATGACACTTCTGCACATATCTTGCACAATCTTGATTCATAGTAAGCCAGAAGTAACCCTGATTCGTGAACTTGCGGGCTAAAGCAATTCCGTTCATATGCGGGCCTTCGTTGCCACCATACATCTGTTCCATGATCTGTTAGGCTTCTGCTTCAGTGACGCGTCTCAGATGGATGTTATCCCAAACCCATTTATAGAGTACTTCCCCGTTTGGAATGAAACTCTTAGACATCTGTCTTAAAGTCCTCTTTTCTATTTTAGAGGCCCTTTCAGGATAGAGTTCATTCTTGATATAATTAAAGATGTCCCAAAACCATGGTTTGCTATTAGCCGCTTGGATATTTAAACAATAAGCTACGCAGCCTAGCTCATGCTTAACTTCAATTGTAACAGGTCTGATTATAAAGCCATCGCTTATGTCAAGCATTGAGGCGAGTGTTGCCAAAGCATCAGCAAATCTGTTCTTCGTTTTTAGAAGATAATGGAAAGACAGTTCATGAAAACTGGCTGCTAGTTCATTTAGGCGTTTATGGTAAGGAACCAAATGCTCTTCTCTGATCTTCCACTTCCCTAAGGCTTGGGAAACTATTAGGTTTGAATCCCCGTAAATCTCAAGGCATTTGATTCTGAGCCTTATTGCTGCCTCAAGACCGCAGATGCACACCTCATACTCTGCTTCATTATTTGTCATCTCGAAGTTTAGTTTGATGGCAATGGGTAAGTTTTCCCCACTCGGTGTAATGAATATAATGCCGGCACCATACCCTTTGTTGTTAGATGCCCCATCAAATTAAAGCTTCCAAACTTCAGTGTCAATTGTCAGGATGTCTTTATTAGGAAATTCAAGTTCAACCCAATGATCATTTACTAGAGCTGCAACTAACTGATCAGCCACTATGCTACCCTTGACTACTTTTTGCTATACATATTTCAGATCATATGCAGCTAATACAACCATCCACCTTATCATCTTACTGTCAAGAACTGGCTTCTCCATAAGGAATTTCAAAGGGCTCTTGTCAGTAAGAACATGAGTTGTAAAGGAGCAAAGGTAGTGTTGCAGCTTGTGGCAGACCCATACCAAAGCAAAACACAGCTTTTCTATAAAACTGTACTTGAGCTCATGAGACAACATCCTTTTGCTCAAGTAATAGATGGCATTCTCGTTACTGGAATCAGGAGCATTTTGGGCAAGCATTGCCCCCATTGCTTCATCGGTTACTGATAGATAAACCAACAAGGGTTTTCCAAACCTTGGTGGCTATAGTATCAGTGGGTTTAGTAAGTACTGCTTGATCTGGTCAAAAGCTTTTTGATAGTCATCATTCCATAGCTTGGAGGCTCCTTTTCTGAGTAGCTTGAAGATGGGACCACATACATCAGCCAACTGATTGATGAATCGACTAATGTATTATAGCCGTCCAAGGAAACCTCTGATCTCCTTTTCTATTTTTGGAGGTGGCATTTCCAGAATTGCCTTTGATTTAGCAAGGTCTACTTCTATACCCTTCTTGCTAACCATGTGGCTTAGGAATACTCCAGATGAGGCTCTGAAGACACATTTGGCAGGATTGAGCTTGAGATTGTACTGGCAAAGTCTAAGGAAGAATTGCCTTAGTGCCTCTGAATGTTCTTCAACAGTGGTGCCTTTGATTACCATGTCATCCACATAAACTCCAATTTCTTTATGCATCCTCTGGTAGGTTGCTCCAGCATTTTTAAGCCCAAATGGCATGACCCAGTAGCAATAGATGCCCCATTTAGTAATGAATGTTGTCTTCTCTTTGTCAGGAGGATGAACCATGATTTGATTATATCCTGCAACCAGGTCGGTTAAGGAAACCAATTCAGAACCTGCCATGCGGTCTACCAATAGATCAATGTGAAGCAAGGAAAAATCATCCTTAGGACAAGCTTTATTCAGATCCCTATAATCCACACACATTCTGACTTTGCCATCTTTCTTGGGAACCGGCACAATGTTAGCCAGCTAGGATGGATAGTTGATGGGCTCAATGAAGTTGTGATCCAGTAGCTTGGCAATTTCTTCTTTAATTGGTAAAGACCATTCTATCTTGAGTCTTCTCAACTTCTGCTTGACGGGCTTAGCACCTGGATAAACTGGAATTTTATGAACTGCTATGCTTAGATCCAACCCTGTCATGTCTTTTGGTCGCCATGCAAAACAGTCTTGAAATTCTCTGATCATCTTTTCAATGTGATCCCTATTTATGCATGCAGATGCAATGAATGTAATTTTTTGTATGTCATGAGTGCCACCATTGATGGGCTCTTTAATTGTGTCATCTTTTATTTCATTTATTTCATTTTTATTTGATGTCTCATTTAAGTTAGATTTAAAAGTTGGAACATCAAAGAAAAATAGAGACATAGAGTCATAAGAGGAAAGAGTATGATTTTTATTGATTTCAAGTGGGGATATGTCCCAATTTACATCAAACCAAAAAGTGAGACCCTTAAGGTCAGTTACATCATTATCAACAAAAGAAATAAAAGAGACAGACTCATATTCAGAAGACGAGTCTATCTTAGACTGAGACTCTGATTCAGGTATGGATTCTGGTTCAAACTCTGGTTCGAAAGAATAGAAGGGGCTCTCCTCAAAGGACCAATTTTGCAGCTCGGTCTCGGTGGGCTGGATTAAGGTGGAAGGGTCAGTTTTCTCCTCCTCAACAGTGAGCATGAACACTTCATCAAAAAGACTAGCCTCCATGTTCTCTTCCCAATCTTGACTGAGCATGTAGATTGGCTCACAATCTTCTATCTCAAGCTTAACATCAGAAAAGATTTCAAACCCGAGAATCAGTTTTCCGGTAATAGGGCAGACCTAAGGCTTAGGAAAGTTACAGTAAGAAATTGTGTCACCTTCCTTTACAAAATAGTCGTTTAGGGTTTTGAAGTAAGGGCGCATGGGCCAGTTATAAACCTCACCTCTCTTAAGGGCAGCTATTCTGTCTTTGGCCTGATTTTCCATTTCTTCCAGATCTTCATTAGTGGGCTCATATCCTAGCCCAAATGGTGGTGTTGCAACTGGATAGTCCAGAAAAGACTTCAAGCCCTATTGGCTTCTCCCTAAACCTAGACCAGGAAAGTAATTCATTTTGCGGAGCATGTTAGCAACAGTAATATTCCCGAAGGGGTCAAAATCAAAGGGAACGAATTCTTTACCCTCTTCACCCTCAATCTACTGAATGAAGGAGAAACCTAAAAGTGGGTAGGAGGACAGTTTAGGCTAAATCTCAAGAATAGGAACAGAGCTTGGAATGTCTGGTCTTCCATGCATGTCCCCTTTAATAGTCACGACCCCATTTCTAAAAGAAAACTTGACTTTCTAGTGTAGAGAAGAAGGGATAGCCTTTGCTTGGTGGATCCAGGGCCTCCCAAGTAGTAGGTTAAAGCAAGAAGGTACATCAATCACTTGAAATGAGTATGGTGAAAGATGTTGGCCCAATAGTTACATCAATGATAGCTACCCCAAGGACTTCCCTCTTGGTATTGTCATACGACCTTACAATATGATCCGAAGGGGTAAAATCAGTAACCTCCAATCCCAAGCAGCTTGCTACTTTCAGAGAGCATACATTCAAGGCTGAACCATTATCAATAAGAACCATTGGCACAGTCTTTCCTCGTGTTACCACTGTGATGTAAAGGGCATTGTTGTGGCTAGGATCTCCTTTTAGAATGTCAATTTCTCCAAAAGTGATGGACACCCCTTTAGCAGCAGAGGTAATAGAGGCAACAAAGTTCTCGGGTGTGATGCCAATTGGAGCTTGGCACTGATTCAACGCCTTGCAAAGAGCTTGGCGGTGAGGATATGAGGATTGGATCAAACTCCAAATTGAGATGTTGGCTTGTGTTTTCTTAAGTTGTTTAAGAATGGGATCTTCATCTGGTTCAAAAATCCCTTTCAATTTGTCGGTAGGTGCAGGAATGGGTTGGGTAGGTTGAGTGTTTGGGCTTGGTTGGTTTTAGATGACTCTGCCACTTCTGGTGATGGCATCAATCTCCTCAACTAGGTTAGTGAGGTCCAGGACACAGCAATAACCAGGATTTGACTCTATCAAGGAGACGGGGTCAACTGCCTTGTGATTATTTATAGCACTGACTGTGTGGTTAGGTAAAAGGTTGGTGTTGATATTGGGTCGGGCTTTTAGGGGAATCAGGTCATTGGAGTCAATGAGGTCTTGAATTCTGTGTCTAAGGGCCTTGCATGCATCTGTTTTGTACCCAGGTCCTTGATGGTAATCACACCTCTCATATGGGTTGTAATTTTTGGGAAGTGGATTGGGGACTGGTTTTGGCTCCAGGAGTTTCACTATGTTTCCCTCAAGTAGCTTCTTAAGGATAATACTCATTGGCACACCCCCAAGATCAGAAAATTGCCTCCTTTCAATCCGGATAGGCTTTTTAATAGTCATAGCATTAACTTCCCCCCCTTTCTGATTCGTTGAGGAAGTGACATTACCCTGATGAGTGGGCTTCTTATACCTTGACCCGGATGCAGTGTCTTCTTTGATCTGACCACTCTAAATCAAATCTTCGATTTTTGAAGCAATGGCAATTAGGGCTTTGAAGGAAGGCAAGTACTGAGTCTATAGCTTTTCCTGGTAAACTAGCAGAAGATTCTTAACAATTATGTCAATTTGCTCATTTTCAAGAGGCCGGTTTACCTTCTGAGAAGCCTTCTTCCTCCACCTCGTAAGGAACAAGGAGAAGGATTCCTTTGCATATTGTTTGGTGGTCTCGAGGTCTCTTCTGGTTACATCGATCTCAATGTTGTAGTGATACTATTGAACAAAAATGTTGCAGATGTCATCCTAGGTCTATTTCTTGGCGACATCTAAGTCCACAAACCACTTCACAGCTATACCGGTCAGTGATTGTTGAAACAATTGGGCTAGAAGTTGATTATCCACACCCAATGGATGCATAGCTCCCACATAGACTTTAAGGTGGGTCTTGGGGTAGGTAGTCCTGTCGAACTTGTCAAACTCTGGCATCCTGAATTTGGGAGGGACCCTTGCATTGGGGAACAAGCTTAAGGATTTCGTATCAACTAGATCCTCTTTCTTTTTCATTCCTAACAACATCTTTTCCATACGCTCCATCTTTTCCATACAAGCCTTAATCTTAGGATTAACTTCCTTCCCTTGGAAAGGATCCACGGGTTGGGAAGTGGAGGCAGAAGTGATATCTATTGTTGGTGAGTTATTTTTGAGGAACTCGGGTAATGGGATAGGTAATGGTGGGATGATGTCGGTGTTTGCAGGTTCTTTCTCTCTGGATTCAAATCTGGAAATGGATCCATAGACAAGATAAAAGGTAGGTTTAGTGTCGGATTTGTATGATTTTGGGTCAATGGGGTTTTGAGCCAGGGAGGTATGTTCCAACATAACACGGACATCCTCCATGATAGCCCTCCTTTGGGCTTTCAGCATATCTTGAAAAAGGGCCTCTTGCCTCTTCATGATGGTCTCTTAATGTTCAGAGAGTTTGGCAAAAAGCTCATCAAAAATCTCATCAACTCTGTTGGTAGTGGTCTCTTCTCCGGCAACAGACATCTTGTCAACCTTTAAGATAAAAAGATAAAGCTAGGTCAATTTCTAGCTTAGGTATGGAACAAAGATCATGGAATATATCATATTTTGATTGGGACCATGGGTTGACATGGGTTTATGATTGGGACTAGCAGTGTTTGAGTGAAATTAAAACTCTCCAATTTTGTAAGATTTATGCATACATGCATGTATGCATGAATAGAAAAGGTTTCATGATAATGACATACCAAGTTTTAGTATTATGGTACATACAATCCTAAAGGAAAGGTTTTATAAGTCATTACATGAAAGGGTTAGGGTGGTTTGAAGGGAACTCATCATACTAGAGATGCGATATACCTAACCACATGTAAGACAAGGAGCCTCACGTGGGTCCAATGGTACGTGCATACTCGTTATACCTTTAAAAGGATTAGAGGATACGTCGTGGGCTGGATGATTTCACTATTGGCTAGCAGACCTAAGGAATGTTGCCCACTTGATGTTACTTTCTATCCTTTGTTTTCCTATAAAGCTAGGGTTTTTGGACAAGGAGATTGATGTAGTGATGCACGAAAGAGTTATTTTGCTTTTAAAGCCAAACTTGGTATTATACCAAAAGTAATCCACTTTATCTTTTATTTGAAAAAGATTTTTTAGGTCCCCAGTGGAGTTGAGGCCTCACTCGAGCACCAGTTTGATTCGCCGAGGGATCGAAATGCTCATCGAGGGAAACTCCACGATTGGAACTCGCTGTGAGTTTGGAAAATTGATTTTTGTACTTTGTAGGTTGAAAAGTGAGTCACCACTTTAATTTACTTATTTTAATTGGGAAAATTAAAGAAAACCCAAATTGATTGACTCCAAAAATAATTTGATTTTATCCCAATGGAAAATGCACCAATCCGCGAGTGACCAATGAGGGCTCGGGGATCAGGTTTTGGCAATTACACAATTAAGAAAATAGATTTTCTTTAGTTTGGCTAAAATTGCAAAATAACTCTTAAAAAATGAATTTTTGTGTATGCATGAACAGGAATATAATGATAAATGAAACATATATATATATATATATATATATATATATATATATATATATATATATATATATATATATATATATATATATATATATATATATATATATATATATATATATATATATATATGTATATATATATATATATATATATATAATGATGTGATGGAATGACAATAATAAATAAAATAAGCAAGATAAATCCTACTTAATTATTACAATATCAAAACAAATGAAATAAAGAGGATCTTTCCTCTAGCCCTTATGGGTATTAGGAAAAGCACACATTCCCCAATTAAGCTATAAAATCATAAACAAAAGATTAATGTAAATAAATCAAAATAAAAAGGACAAAATATTGATAAAAAGATTTTGAAGTTGATACCCTTCAGAATAGCAGCCTGCGTATCCTATTGAATAAGAATTAAACCCCACGCAATTCTCCCTTCTTGTGAAGGAGGGGTTTTAAAAATGTGTTGGTTTGCTTATTAACTTAATTCTAATTCTTAAATTAATAAGTTTTTAGATCTTTTTAGTTTTAGACCTAAAGAGAATTCTAGATTAGAATTTAGAATTTTAAAAATAGGAAAGGGATTATACCTTTGCTTTTCTTAGCTTTCAAACGAATGGAACGAGTTTTGCTCCAGACCTCAACTCCACCTTGAATTCAAAGGAAACTTGGAATCTGGATCTAGAAGCAACAAGTGTGTTAGTATACAAATGAATTTATGCTTTGAAATATGTCTCAACTGCTTTGAAATCTCTTGAATTGCTTTGGAATGCATTGAAAGTCATGCCAAATGAGGTTGGAGGAGGCTCTATTTATAAAGCTGCCAGAGGGGGTTCCGGTGGTATGGACAGCGGCGTCGGTGCGTCGCCGGTGGTATAGGAGGCACAGCAAACAGGCCGTTCATCCGGGCAGCATGGGCGGCATGGCAGACGCGCTGTCCATCCGGGCGGCATGGAAAGCGTGTCGCCTATTTGCCGGCATCAATTCGGTGTCGCCTGTGGCGGCACGGCAGGAGTACCGCCCTACCGACGGCACCAAGTGCGTGCCTCCCAGACAACAGCGCGCCACTCATGTGGTTCGACCTATTTTCGTCCATTTCGGGCCCGTTTCAGTTTCGATTCGAGCTCGGTTTGATCCTGTGGGTTTGTAACTCAAAGACAGTCCACTGAAGGTGCAATTTTAAGGGTTCACAAGCATAGGCAATTACCCTACCATGTTGCATTAAAAAACAACCTAAACCAACTCTTGACACATCACAATAAACATTGAAACCGCTAGTACCTGAGGGTAATGCTAAAACTAAAGCTGAAGTAAGACAATCCTTAAGCCTTTGAAAATTTTCTTCACTCGCTTCCGTACAATGGAATTGAACATTCTTTTGGGTTAGACAAGTTAGAGGAGCTACTATCTTTGAAAAATTCTATACAAAACAATGATAATACCCTGCTAACCCCAGGAAATTACAAACTTCAGTGACTGTAGTAGGCCTTTCCTAGTTGGTGACAGCTTCTACCCTTTTGGGATCTACAGTAATACCATCTATAGCAACTACGTGTCCCAAAAAGGCCATGTTGTCTAACCAGAATTCACATTTCGAAAACTTAGCATAAAGCTGATGATTCCTCAAGGTCTATAGAACTATCCTTAAATGTTAGGCATGCTCTTCAGGTGTCCTTGAATATACCAAGATATCATCAATAAACATAATGACAAAACAATCCAAAAAGGGTTTGAAAACCCGATTCATCAAACCCATAAATGTAGCAAGTGCATTAGTAAGTCCAAAAGACATTACCAAGAATTCATAGTACCCATAACGAGTCCTAAATGTAGTCTTAGGAATATCTTCTTTTATGATTTTCAATTGGTGATAACCCGAATGAAGGTCAATCTTAGAGAAACATTTGGCACCTTGAAGTTGATCAAATAAATCATCAATTCGGGGAAGAGGATACTTATTGTTTATAGTCACCTTATTTAATTGTCTATAATCAATATAAAGACACATGGACCCGTCTTTCTTCTTCATGAATAATACAGGAGCACCCCAAAGTGATGTACTAGGATGAATAAATCCCTTATCCAACAAATCTTGCAATTGCTCTTCCAATTCTTTCAATTCTGCATGCACCATCCTATAAAGTGTCATAGATATAGGATTCGTCTTCGGCATTACATCGATATAAAATTTTATTTCTTAGTCTTGCGCCAAACTCGGAAGCTCCTCAGGAAAAACATCTGGAAATTCATTCCCCATATAAACATTTTCTAACTTTCTAGCATCCTTAGTGACATCTCTCACTAGAGCTAGATAACCTTGACAACCACGACGCAATAATTTTGTAGCACTAATTATTAATATAAGATTACAAGGAGTATTACATTTATCCCTATAGAAAGAAAATTCCATATCACTAGGTATATAGAAAATAACCTCTTTGTTACGGCAATCAAGGGTAGCAAAATGAGTCGACAACCAATCCATTCCCAAAATTACATCAAAATCTATCACATCAAGCAAAATCAAATTAACAGGAAGGATTCTACCCTCAATCCAAACTGGACATGCTAGAAATGTTGTGTCTACTAACACGGTATCACCCATAGGAGTGACAACCAATAACAAACACTCTAAACTAATAGGCATTATATTAAGCTTTACTGCAAAACTGGGGGACATAAAAAAATGCGTAACAGTCGGATCTAATAATACATAAGCCTCAAAAGAGCAAATAGGAAGAATACCTACCACCATTGCATTAGAAGCCTGAGCATCTTACTGAGTGAGGGTATAAACTCTAGCATAACCCTGATGTTGTCCTCTGCTCATTTTTCCTAAACTAAATCCTTGGCTCTAATCTCTACCTCTACTTCTTGAACCACGACCCTGCTGGCCACTAAATCATCCACTTGATGAAGAAGTATACATGGGCTAGGTAACACTAGCAAAAGATCCTTGTGTGAACCCTTGAGAACTTCCTTTCTGTCCTCTGGATGAAGGGCAATCTCTAGCAAAATGACCAGGCTGGCCACAGTTAAAACAAACACTTGAACTTGAAAAGCATGGTCCTTGGTGGGCTCTTCCACAGCTGACACATGCTAAAGTGCCTAAACCCAGCCTTGAACCACTAAAACTAAAGCCAGCACTACTGCCACCAGCACTCCTACCACGCCTTACTCCTCCTCTATACCTGCCTCTTCCTCTTTATCTCAAAGAACTTTGCAAGTCTGACCATAGAAAAAAGTACCACTAGTGCCAACAAACTCTGAAACATTCTATCCTTTCCTTTTTCCACTTCATTTAGCTCTCTTTTTCTTTTCCTCCAAGGCTAACTCAATATCTCTTGCATCATATACTAATTAATTGAAAGGTCAACGCTGACAACAAGTAATTAATGACTCAAAGCCTTCCCCTAAAGTTCTAGCAAATTTGAACTTTTTGGTTTCCTCATTTGGTACAACTAATGGTACAAATTTACACAGTTCCAAGAACTTACTTGTAAAATCTGTTATGGAAGTCTGTTCATCCTTTTTCAAACTCTCTAGGTTTTTCAAACTCTCCAGCTCAAACATCTTCCTATAGACAAACCCAAGAGGGACAAACCAGGCTAAAAACTCAACAGAAAGCTCTTCCCACGACATCTGTTGATATCGAGACCTAACGTAATCTTTATACCAAGTTTGGGCTGGCCCTTCTAACCTCCTACTAGCAAAATATATAGATATGGCATCCATACAACCTAACTCTAAACAAATCTCTCTAATACTATCCAGAAAATCATAAGCCTGTTCTTCATGCCCGGAGAAAGTAGGAGGATGATGTTTAAGAAATCTTTCTAAAGAAACAGCAAAAGTAGTAGCTGGGGGAGGTGGCTGATTTATTCTAGCCATATCTGACATAATTCTCTAAAATCCAGCTAATACAGTCTCAACTGCAGGTATTTCCTCAACCTCTTGCCAGCACCTCTCTCGGCTTTTCGGTTCTGGGACTACTGGCCTTGTAAAGTCCTTCCTCTTTGGAACATCTTGTTCCCTACTAGCAGCTGCCTCAGCTTTTGCAGCTACTCATCTAGATCTGGCACTTATAATACTGAAAAAAAAAACCAAACAGTTTATCAAGTAAAGAAAGATAGCTCTCACAAAAAAAAAAAAAAAAAAAACTTTTCATATAATCTATCAATATCATATAGAAATATAATACAACACGAGAACGCAGATAATAGAGGCAATGAGGACACAAAAGACATGTAGGGACCCTAAGTTCTACAATTACAATTTCCAAGAAAAGTAAACCATGCTCTAATACTAACTTTGTCATGACCCAATTTTAGAGGCACATGATTGGCACTAAGGCACAAGAAAGCTTAAGGTTGCTAATGCCCACAGTTAACCTGAAAAGTTTGACCACTAGCAAAAATAATAAATAAATAACATAATTTAAAGGTTCACTATTTTTTTCTCATATCAATTCAATCTGCTGACAGAATAGTTAATCCTTATCATATCACATAATAGTAATATACAATAATTGTGTCATCACATAATAAAGTTCTGTCAGCAGGGAATCTCATAATAATTAATACAGACAGGCATGTACCAATAATATCATATTACATACCACAATACTATACTTGCAGAATTCTAAGATAATAATAGATTAATTACATATTACACATGCTCCGTCAAAGAAGAAGATAGAGACAAACTCAACAGCAATCATAACCTTAAGCTCATCCTGTAACCTGAAAAATAATAGGGAGACAAGGGTGAGCGTTTCAACTCAATGAATGATACTGCTAATATGCTTACCTGGTGAACAAAATAAGTATCAGTGAATGCTATGCAACCATGTCACCTAACAACCAATCATTACAAAACATACAAGGACGGGGTTCGATCCACAGAAACTGTACTAATATCAAATTGAGGGAGCCGATTCCTAGATAATGCCTCTCTTAATCTAATAATCTGTCTCTTATGTCCAATAGGCCCAACCGTCACTAGTCTGTATCACACAGCCCTGACCCAACTGATAGCAGCCTTAGCGATGAGCAGGCTGGGTCAACATCCACTAGTCATAACTCATCTTCTCAATCTCATCATAATCATAATCATAATCATATCTATATCCATAACTCTAATTGGTTTTTGTATCATTCTGGCTCCCTCCAACATACACATAAAATATGCAGTGCAGTTAGAATGTTAAACACAACCAGATATCAAGATAACTGTGTATGTATATATGCTCCATTTTGCAAGCATAATTATATATATTTGTAAATACACTCAATGCAATGCATAGTTAACAGAAAAGTATATTAGAAGTATCATTTATAGTACAGAAGAGCAAAAACTGAAAGTTCATGGACTATGACTAGGGGCTGCCGAGGATGCTCGTGGATGATCTATACAATGAAGTATTACAAGATTATCAGAATATGAATATAATGATAATTAAATAATCAATTTCTATCTAAACAACCTAGTCCGCCCTTGAAGACAAGAACCTTCTAACATACTATACGATTGCTAACTAATTAATCAATTAAACTGTATCTACTAAACTTCTTCCACTAACATCTAATCCTCCAATCTTACTCAAAATAACAATAATACGCTATAAACTCTATATGAATTGGTTTAAATGGTGCTCACCAAAAAAGTTACTGAAAAACGTAAACGTTAACCGATCGTTACAAACTCACTACCAAATGACTCATCTCAAGGCTTAGAATTCAAAAATATAAATCACCTTTTTTGGTTCGCTAGAATCTGCATCGGCAGTCTACAGGTCGTTGAATTTTAGTTAACATAAACATCATCCAAAATTAACAAATGATATACCAAAATAAAGCTTAGAGAAAGAGAAGTCCAACAGTACTAAAATCGCCTTGAACGGACTACGGAGCAAGCCAGAATCAAGCTTGGAAAATTCTGTTGGCGAACGTTTAGGCGACGTGCGTAGCAAATGAAAGCGATCTTCGGTGGGTGGCTTGGTCGGCACCTCTAGAATCTATTTAGCCGGCGCATGTTGAAATCCGATGATTGGACGACAAGCAGCAGCAGTTCGTCTCTCTCTCTCTCTCTCTCTCTCTCTCAATCTATTTGTCTCCGGTTACAGCAGACCAAGTCTGCTTCTATACATATATATAAACCAATAATAATAATAATATCCAAAATATTTACTAAATTAATTTATTCAATTTAGATTCAATACCACAATAATTAATTAGGAAATATGTTATAATATAGTAAAATTTTCTTTAAAATACACAATATATAAAAATTTTAGAATTAAGAAAATTCAAGGTATTACATGCAACATCTCCACTACCACAACCACCATCACCATTATCACTAACAACATCAATAATAACAACAATTACAATAGCGACATAGTTGACTTGTTGATCATGACTCTATAACAAGAACTCACAGGACAATATTGATGAGGATCTCTCCAACTGTTAGCTTGCAGTGTATGTTCGCGAGACCATGAGCGAATATTTTCATTTGACATCCTCATCTGAGGGATGCAATGTCTTGGCACTGAAATTGGTATTATTATCTCATGTTTTCAATGAATGATTTAACATGGGTTGATTTTTTTTTGTTTGGGAAGAGAAATTCAATAGTGTTCAAGAAGTAGAAATCTTAGACACTAGAAATCAAAAGAAGGGAAAAAATTCATAAAAAGGAGGAGGAGGAGGAGGAGAAGGCGAAGGAGAAGGAGAAGAAAATAATTAGATGACTTTTTTGTTGGTATTTATTGGTTTGCTATTAGTGAATGAAAGTTAGTTTCTTTACTTTTTAATTTCTTCAATCAAATAGGTTTTTGAAACTTCAAATTTTGAAGATAAAAGGCTAAGATTAATGAATTGAGAAAGGATTATTGTTAGAGAGTGTTATTTTAGGCATTAAATTTTTATTTTTATTTATTTTTAATATTTTTTTTTAAAAAATTGAATGAAAAGACTAAATATCTACCAATATAAAAATTAAAGGACCATTTAATTACTTTTTCAAAAAGTAGGGATAACTTCATTAATATGATCAAATGTCAAGGATTACAAATTTAAGGGTTAGTAGGTTAAATTAAAATGTCAAAAGACAAAGTGATGTTTGGTGCTAAATCCATGTGGTAAAATATAGATTTCCTATTAACCTAGTAATATATGATAGAATTAAATATTTACTTAATTTTTGATATTTGATCTAATTAATGAAATGACTTCTTTATTTTGAAAAATTAACTAAATAATTTTTATATTTTTGCTTCGCTTGGTCATATTAATCCTTCATCAATTTTTTTTTTAAATTTCGTTAAAAAATTTCAAAACTAAATAATACTTTATCCTATATGATATAAAATAATCATACCAATTTTATTAATTAGAGCAAATTTCTATCAATCATACTTTAACGATCATTTTATTAATAAGAGCAAATTTCAGGACTCAAAAAAATACTTTATCTCAAAATTGTTTGAAGGTTAAATTATATTCTTTCCATTTTAAAAAATTTAATCACTATTTGTTTTTAAAATGTCTCAAAATTAATAAAAAAATAGCAATAAAATAAGCAGAAAATATAATAAACTTTATGAGTTAATAAATAATTAACAAAATTATCTTAAATTATGTTAAAAAAAATTGGATAATTTTTTCAGCAAGAGAAATATTAATTACCTTTTTTATTTTATATTCTTTTTATTTTTTAAATATTATTAAGACATATTAATACATAAAAATTATTTTAAAAATTAATTAATATAATAATAATAATATTATTAAAATTTTAATATATTTTTTAATTTATATGAAAAGGTCAAGAGAATAATACAGAGAATGTAATTATTACTCCTTTTTTGCACGAAGGAACATGATTACTCATCCCAAAACATATCCATTGTCATCAAGTCATCAACGACAGTTTAGCCTATCTAGGAGAAATATCTAATTTGCGCACGCAAAATCAAATTCCATTTTCCTATGCTCATAAATTATTGTCCAGTTGCTACTCGCTTTAATCATAGGACCCATCAAATTGTTACTTATTTTACACGACGTGGAAAGATCAGGTGGCGCGTTATCATTTTACCGTTGTCTATTGCGAGTAGCGGAAATGGTCCATCCTATCAAATAAGGAGTCTCGGGATTTGTAACTTCTTTTTTCTTTTTTTTTTTGTGGCCAAATCGGGATTTGCAACTTGCGAGTTGCATTTTAGAAGATTAAACAAGCAAAGTAGGTGGCACGATAGAAACTGGAGACGCTGAATCATAACGGATATATAATTTTAAATTGTAAAAATATTTAAATTCACTGAGGAATTCATTATAAATTTTAATTTATAAAGTTTTACTTGTTAGGTCTGATTCATTTTAAAGGATTTTAGTGTAAATTTCACAAAATTTATAAATTATAACTCATTTCTTTATTTTGTTCGAAATATTGAGTTACGTTTTATAAATTTATTAAAATTTATTATATTTTAAAATTTTTAAAAATAAAATATTTAAAAATCTACATGAAATATAAAAATTTTTAATTCTATAAATTTTGTTGGAATTCGCATGTTCTATCTAAATTCATATATTTAAAGTTTATCATATAAAGCAAGGCTTTAATTTTATAATATATGATAAAATTGAAAATAAATAACAATTATTAAAATTTAAGTCTAAATTATATATAAATAATATAATTTTTAAATTATAAAAGAACTTAAAAATCTAATTATAATCACTGTAAATTTTAAATTATCATATTAAGTAGTTTTTTATTTAATTAAAAATTTTTTAGAAAAATTATCAAAAAATTTAAAACTATTAAATACTAAAAATTTTATTTTACATGTTAAATGGAGTTTGAGTTACTAACACCAACAATAACTTAAAACAATTAAATGAAAATTTTAAGTGTCTAAATGTTTAAAAATTTAATTATTATAATCAGTGTAAAATATAAATTTAAAATTTGACTTTTTTAAGTAATAATTTTTTAATTTAATTAAAATTTTTAAGAAAAATATTATTGATTAGCTAAAAATAATTTAATTTTTAAATCAAATTATCAAACACCACTTTTTGTTTTTTTTGCCAGAAACACCACCTACTTCAATAATGTACACATGAGATTTTACTTTAATCAAACTAAATGAAATTCATTTGGCAAAAAAAAAAACCTAAATGAAATTCGTTTGCACGACAAGTGTATAACTACTGAATTGTTTCCCTGGACCAAAGCTCTTGCTTTGGGAATAAATTTTTCTTTTTTTTTTTTTTTTAGCATTAGACAAAAATCCAACTTGAATCTATTAACATAATAAATGAATTTTGTTTAATTTATTTTTTAACCAATATGGCAAAGCAAATTATTAGTTGTGAAATTAAAATCCCAATGCTCATATTAAAATAGTTTTCCTTTTATCATAATATTAAAATAATAGTATTCTCAATTATCTGATCAACTTTTACTATAAAAATAGGCCTAAATGTAAAATCCTTAAATTTTTTTTTCTTTTACACTTTTAATTCCATAAAAAATTTTGATATATATTTTCAATTCAATAAAAGGATTTTAATTTTTAAAATACCGTTTAGTTCTTTAAAAAATAAGATCTGTAATCAGAATCGAAATAGGTAATTTCGATTTTTAGCATTTGGTTAACGAAAAAATACTTGAGAATCGAAATGTGATTCCTCCATTTACCCTATGTTTGGAATGAGGAAAAATATGAGAGGAAGAAAAACAAACGTGGAAAATAACTTTTATTTTTCTTTTTCATTGTTTGGAAATGGAGGAAAAATAAATAGAGAAAAAAAATATATACTATTTTTCTCTCTTTATTTTTTCTCTAAAATAGAGAGAAAATGAAAAAAAAAATAATTAAATATAATTCAAATTCAAATTTAAACTTTATAAATGAAATATTAAAATAATAATTTTTTATTTATAAATTTTCTTTTTTTATATATTTTAGTGAGTGAAAAATAATTTTATTTTCCTTCCTATTCAAATAAAAGAGAGAAAAATAAATGAAAGAAAATAAAAATTATTTTCCTTCTTTATTTTCTTTCCCTCCTAAAAAATTTCCCAAACATAAGGTTAAGGAAATCACCCATTATTTTTTTCTCCCTAATGAATCAAAATTTCATTCTCATGATAATCAAGTCAAACATTTTATTTTAGTCAAATAAATAATTATTTGCCATGTATTACTTAAAATATTAATACTAAATATAAAATATGATAAAATATTGATAAAATACAAAATTAACTAAATAAATTGAAATAAAAAATAAATAAAATTAATTTTATTATCTCAAATAAATATTTTAAAATTAAAAAATTAAAGTTAAGTACTCATTTAAAATGTTTTTCACTATTTCAAATAATTAAAAATTTAAATATGACTATTATAATATTTATAAAAATATTATTAACAATATGCATGTACATTAACAATTCGCATGTATATTAACAATAAAATTTATAAAAATTTATTAAAAATTTTTCATTCATCCCAATTTTTGTATTTAAAAAATCAAACAATTTTATAAAAAATTGATTTTGAGTGATTTTACATTTCTTTTTTATTTTTATGTAATAATAACATAACAATACATTTTACTTTCACGACTCATTAATAATGAACTTATGATGCAATATGCCCTTTGTTTTTGTAGTTGTTAGTGTCCCACGATTTAATTTAATTTTGTACTCGGAATATAAAACATATAAATCACTGATAAATTGACTAAATTATTATAGGGAATTGATATAAATCATATGATATATGTTGGCATTGGGAGGACAAATTTAATATTATAAGTGAGAACATTAAAATTCATTTTTTATAAAAGTTTAATTACCATATTTTCTTTGGACAAAAAAAACCATATTTTAAAAATATTTTATTATATTTTATTTATTATACATACATAGATATGTATTTATTTTAAATTTATTTTGAAAATTCATACGAAATCTTACAATTCGATTTTCAAGCCGCAGGATAGAAATTTTAATTCTCAATTTAACAACTATTATTTACATGATTAAATAATTCCATATAGAATTATAGTAAAAATTCAATCAAATAATTTCATATATAATTAATTTTTTTTAATACATTGACGAGCTTAAAAGCTCATAGACGAAAACAACCCAACAAAATATAGAATTATTTATACTATAATGTTATAAATATAATGGAGAAAAATAAGAATAAAAAATATAAAAAAAAAATAGTTTTTCTAAATCTTCAATTCAATAGTATTATGCCATTTATATATAGTATAAAAGAAAAAAAAATAGAAAGATTTTCTAATAAGGAAAATATAATAAATACTAATATGAAAACTAGAGTATTCATGTATATGAAAAGATATCGATCAAATCCTATAATATATCATAATACCCCCCTTATGTCTTTTACAAATAATATGTATTGTCAAAATCTTACTAAGGAAAAAACCTATGGGAAAAAGGAAAAAAAATACATTATTCTTGTAGAGATTCGCGCCATAACACTGCCTCGTTAAAAATCTTGCCAAAAAAACCCAATAGGACAAAACCGACACTAAGGGAAAAAGAGTATAGTGCACTAAAATCTCCCCCTCATGAAAACATGATTTATATCAAATATCTCTTAGTCGACGCATACCAATTTTATTAACTAACTTTTCAAATGTGGTTGTAAGGAATGCCTTTATAAACAAATCTACCAAATTATCAAACCGTATACTTAATGATATTTAAGAATATCCACATATAATAGTACTTCCTTAGAATATTACTTGCGCCATGAATATGCCTCGTCAAAAATCTTGCTAGAAAATCCAGTGGGGAAAAACATAGTTAAGGAAAAGAGTACATTTCATGTGCTATCTTGTCATTGCACAAATTGCCTCATTAAAATATTTGTCTAAGAAAATCCTATGGGAAAAAAACTTGACAAAGGAAAAAGAGTACAATCATATATTAATTCACTCCCTCTTGATAAGAACAGATTTTAACATGGCATATACTAATCGATGAAACAATGCTATTTAAATACCACACTAGGTAAAGACTTAGTACATAAGTCTATTAGGTTAGTACATAAGTCTATTAGGTTGTCACTCAAGTAAATTTGGTGTACATCTCTTCTGGAACTCATGTATATATAAGAATTTGGGTGAAGTTTATATGTTTACTTCATCACCCTTGATATATCTACCTTTAATTTATGCAATGCAAATTGCATTATTCTCAAAATATAATGGGAGTATTTTTAGTGAAGTACTTCAAGACTATCAAAAAAACTTTTTATAAAATTGCAGTACCATCATAAGTGAATACATAGCCAGTCTAAAATCTACTATTATGGAGATCAAGTAAACAACCAATATTCTCCTATAGACTAAATTCAAATATGAATTAATCAAAATATAATCATAATATTAATAGTACATTGAAGATAATTTTTTACACCACTTTAATATCTTTTAATAGGTATAGCTCTACCTAGTTATGAATTTTTCTTACAAGTGCAATTTCATACTTGATGCAATTTGTAAGATACGTGAGTACCCTCATTGCACTTAAATACGGTACTTCAAGACCAAATTAATAACTTTTTGTTATCTTATTTAGGTCTAAAAGAGAATCTCTTCACTTCAGGTGTGAGGACCACCGCTAGTATGTTTAAGGAAAAAGATTTATCTATACAAAATTATTTAAATAACTTTTTCAAATAAGTAGACTGGTATATTAGGACTCCTTGATAAACAGTCTGTAGGCCAATATAAAATTTCATCTCTTTTAAATTTTTTTTTATTTCGAACTCACTTTTCAAATAGGTACATACTTCTTTGAGTTTCTTAAGAGTCACATTGATATTTAAATCATATACTACAATAATAACATATGCCATTCTATGATCTTTATGAATATAAATGGATATAGTGTATTATTCACATATCTTTATTTAAATAAGAATTTACTCAAACAATTATACCACATATCCATATTGCTTTAATCCATACATGAATTTTTGCAATTTAATAAAATATATGTCATATGTTTAATGTGCATTCATTTATGATATATTTAGTCTTTCTACGACTCTTATATAAATATCACTTTTATAAGGCATATACCAAGCCTTTTTTTAACTGCCATACTAATTAAATAATGGAACATGATTATTTCCATAATAAGAGAATTAGTTTTCTCATAGTTAATGATAGAACGAGTCTAGCTCTACTTTAATTTTCTCTTTCCATGATGATCAATCACGTTTATACTAATATTCAGTTATACTTATAGATTATGGATTCATATTTTTTCTTAAAATAACAAGAGTGACTGTTGAGACAAATTCATCATTGAATTTCTATCAACTCTTTCTCTTATATCACAAAAATAATTAAGATCTTATAGTTTTCATTTATATGATCATCAACTCCAGAAACTATATTTGGAGGATATAATTAATCCGTTGTCTCAATATGTGTCTCATAATTGGCTATAACTCTTTGACTAAGATCTTACTCATCAAGAGATTTTATGAGTGATGTTGTTTTTTTTTTTCGCGGATTTTTATCTTTAGTTTCAATTTACTATCAATGCCTCTGGCGTGTAGTGAGATTGATCAATTTTCTATTTGCAATTAGAATTACAACCCTTACTAAGGTAGTAGCTATAATATGAGACTTTATCACTCTTTTACCATTTATAAATACATTTGGCAGTTAAATTGCAATTTGTTATAACTGTGTTATTTTCTGAACTTTTGGTTCACTCTAACTTATACATGGATCAAAATTATTCAAAGAGTTTTCCTTCTAATAAATTTCTCGACATTCTTTAGAACTATAAGTACTTTTTCTCCCCCCTAATGTAGAGAAATGTGCCTCATCAAAATAATTTTTTTGTCTCTTTTGTAGACCTATTGTCGCACTTTGAGATAGTGATATTAATATATTCATGGCACAACTAAAAATTTGCGGCTCGTGTCTCTATACAAGTTTCAAAAGAGAGTATGTATGATATACATAATGGCATTCATGCCAAACTTTAAAGATTTAATTATTGAACTATAAGTTTAGTTCTTGAACTGTAAATTCAATGCAATATATTGTGCATATATACCTGGGATAAAACAATAATGAAATAACTCATTATAATACACAACTTATAAAATCTTTACAAATTACTCTTTCAAGGAGTTTACATAAAATCACAAATATTAAGTTGTGTCTTCTATATGAGTTGTTACTCTTTCAGTGTTTTCATAATCTACCAAATAATTTAGAGCATTCATTTCAGAGAATGTAATTGTACTAGTGGGCATTGTTTGATGATTTCTCATTAGCAATAATTCTTTGCCACTACTATAAGATAAACAATATTTGTAAATTTTCACTTTTTATACTGCTGTTGCAGTAGCATGTCAGAAGTATGAATAGTACTATATGTCTTCTCTAACATATCATATTCCACAATTTTATCACCACACAATTTTAGCCGTGAAATGATTCTAACCATGATTGAATTGTATTATGAAACAAACTTAAAATCTTTTAAGCACATATTTAGCTAGTCATATTAAGCTTTATAGTAAGACCACAACTTTCAAGTGATCATATTTATCTTTAAAGCTCTTATAGATAATACAAAAATCTTAATGAGATATTCAGCCTTTAAATCCCATTTACATATAGTATAAATATGATCAAAATCTTTGTGCTAAAAATAAAATAATAATATTAAATTGATTTTCTTAAAAATCTAGAACTCAATCGATTTTTGAGAAAAATGAAGAAATTTGAACTAATTTCATATAAAAACTCCAATAATTTATAAATCAATCCAACCATTTACAATAAATTCATGTTTATAATGATGTAATAGATTTCAATTATTTGAAATTTCATACTGAAACCAAACACATAAATAATATGAAATTTATACTCATAAGGCAATTATTATAAAATATATTTGCATCAAGACAAGTTGAGGACAAATTAGCTATGATTATAAGGCACAATAATCTCTATACTAGAATTCAAATAAATAAATAATATGTAATGGCACAAGCAAATTATATTTGCTAATCAGAGAAACCAATATATATATATACAACATATTTATCATGACATATGTATAATTTCACTAAGGAATTTATGATATAAACATCGTGAGTATAAATGAAGACTTCTCTTGAGTAAACTTAAGCTAATTATCAATTTCACGGAATTTTGGAACTCTAAATGTATTAATTAGTCAATTAGTAAATTATATAGGTTTAGGTTTTCAAAATACAGAGTGTACACTATAACTAATCTATAGTTCTAGTATAAGCAAAATTTACAGTATAATATGTAAACTAAATTCTTTATAAGCAGTCATCTCCATCATACCCAACAAAAATGTAAAAGAAAAACACACATTTTCTATTTATATGTCATGTATATAAAATTGTTCATTTATTAAAATAAAATCATCAAGAGTATATATATATAATAGATTAACCAATTAAATATTTTAAATATCCACTGTAATTTGTAACCCATTGAATATTGTTAAAGGAAGATAAAATAGAGTAAATAAGAAGTTCACTATGCAAAGATTAATTAGAGTACTAAACCTGTCAAACAGTTTTTAGATAAATGAAAAATCTTTAGCAATGTTAGATTTTTGATATTCAAATGAGTGACACCAATTAATCCAGATTTTATTAGGCTTAATTTTATATTCAACAAAATCAAAATTAATGGGCAATATGCCATATTGGTTTGATACTCTCAATTTCGTATCAACAAAATATACTACTATGATAATACTGCATGAAAAAAGCATAAGGACTAATTAGTTAACATAATACCACCAAAATCATATATAAAGACTAACAAGTCTAGTAATGGTCCATTTGAAGTCATCGCTGGAATCCGAGCAGCTCAAAATAAATTTTCAAAATGCTATAAATAAAATTATAATTAAATTAGTCTTCCAAAGATATATAAACAATTTATTTAGTTTTTCAGAAATCTAGGATATTAGTCATTTAACAAATTAGGATATTAGTTTCTTAATAATTTAGGATATTTAGTTCTTTAGGAATGTAAGATATAAGTTTTTCAGGAATTTATATTTATTTATTTTGATTAGTTTTTCAAGAACTATATAGAATATTAGTTTTTCAGGAACTGTACAGAATATCAATTTTTCAGAAACTGTAAAGAATATCAGCTCTTCAACAATTGTAATCATTATTAGTTTTTAAGGAATTCATAACATAGTTATTTATTTAATTAGTTTTTTAGGAACTATAAATAATACTAGCTCTTCAGGGACTAGAATTTAAAATATAATGCTAATTATTTAGGAACTAGAATTTAAAATATAGTACTAGTTCTTCAGAAACTAGAGTTTAATTAATTAATCATCAAATAGTATATCAAATCTTTATAAATCTAAAAAAAAGAAACGATTTAAGATAAATGATTATAAGAAAGAAAAAAACGATTTGGTATTTGCTTCAAAAAAAAATTTTGCTATGTGTATACAATTTGGTACAATGTCTTCAAAATTTTTTTCTTATAAAAATGTATTGGATACATAAATATTAATAATAATAGTAATTAATTAGATAAAAGTTGTTTACCCTAAATCTTGAATATTGTTTTTTCAAAATTTTCACCTTAACTTGGTTGTAGCAAACTACAAGCTATCCAAAATTATAAACAATATTGTAAAATGATTCATGCTGATAACGTGTTATAAATATAATGGAGAAAAATAAGAATAAAAAATATGGAGAAGAGAATAGTTTTTCTAAATCTTCCATTCAATAATATTAGATTTTTTATATAGAGTACATAATAGAAAAAAATAGAGAGTTTTTCTAATAAAGAAAATATAATCAATACTAATATGAATACTAGAGTATTAATGTATATGAAAAGCCATCAATCAAATCTTATAATATATCATAATTTATAACTATTATTTATATGGAATTATTTTCAATTTTGTTTTTGGTAAATTAGGTCTTAATATTAGCTAAATAAGAATAGGGATGATAAAAGATCAGATATGGAGGGAGCTTTGATATATTTGCACTATATTCATCATCATGAACACCTATTTATTTTTAAAAATAAAAATTTATGGATATATTTATATTAAAATTATAACATTTTTATAATTAATATATATATATATATATATATATATATATATATATATATATATATATATATATATATATATATATATATATATATATAATGCGGCATTATAAATATTTTACTTAAAAAATATAATTATAATATCAATAAATATATATAAGAATAAATTTTTGAAAATTTAGTATGAATTTATGTGTATTAAATATATGTATAATATGAAATATATAATCCGTATTCGGATGAATATACCAATCGTTAAAATCATATATCAGCTTAATATGATTTTAACGATTGGCATATCCATCCGAATACAGATTATATATTTCATATTATACATATATTTAATACACATAAATTCGTACTAAATTTTTAAAAATTTATTCTACTCACCCTGTGTTTGGAAAATTTTTTAGGAAGGAAAAACAATAAAGAAAGAAAATAATTTTTATTTTCCTTCATTTATTTTCCTCTTTTTTATTTGAATAGGAAGAAAAATAAAATTATTTTCTACTCACTAAAATATATAAAGAAAAAAAAATTTATAAATAAAAAATTATTATTTTAATATTTCATTTCTAAAGTTTAAATTTGAATTTGAGTTGTATTTAATTATTATTATTATTTTTTTCATTTTCTTTCCATTTTAGAGAGAAAATAAAAAGGAAAGAATAGTACAAATTTTCTTTTTTTTCTTTATTTTCTTTCTATTTTCAAACAATAAGAAACAAAAAAATTATTTTCTATTTTTATTTTCTATCCACCTATATTTTCCCCCATTCCAAATAAAGAGTCAAGTTGCGGGTCAAAATTTTCACCTTTACATAAGGATTGGCCTCGCTAGAAGATGTGTTTTTTTTTTACCGTAAGAAAATTAGCCAAAATAAAATAATTTAGTTTTTTTCTATAACATATAAATACACAAACTACTAATATCAAAAGCTATTTGTTTCATTTCCAATTCAGTCATATCAACGAAGAAGAAATGTCAGAACTCGATTCATCCTCCTCCTCCGTCACAGCTCGTGGCCGGTTGGCCGTGCTCACTGCTCATCTCGCGGCGGCGGCGTCGCTTGACTCCGCTTCAATTTCTTCTGCCGTTTTGGAGGCCCGAGGCGTCTCAGCTCAGGTCCCTCCTCCCGGAAACCTCCAGGGTACGTTAACCGTCATTGACGATAGAACCGGTAAAAAGTACCAAATTCAGGTCTCTGAACATGGCACCGTCAAAGCCTCTGATTTCAAACAGGTATTATTATTACTGTTTATTTGCTTCTTCGTTTTTCTGGTTTGAATGTGATCTTGAAGGTTAATTTAATTTATTTTATATTCTGGCAAATTAAACTTTATTTGTGCTGATTTTTGTTTTTTTACTTTTAATTTTGATGTAAAATTGATCTGATACGAGTGAAATTACAGATATCAACGGGAAAGAATGATAAAGGGCTGAAGCTTTATGACCCAGGCTATTTGAATACTGCTCCTGTTCAGTCATCAATTTCTTATATCGATGGTGATGAAGGTATCCTCAGATATAGAGGCTTCCCAATCGAGGACTTGGCCGAGAGTAGCACCTTTCTGGAAGTGTCCTACCTCATAAGTGAGTACTCTTTTTCTAATTTATCCGTAATAGTAAACTTTTTCAGCCTATGATTATCTTTGTAAATCAAAGAATTCATCAGACGTTGACCATGAATATTGAAAGATGGCATCATGGATGTAATGCAATTTGCACAAGGTTTAGTGAACGTTTTTGATCATCTCATAAGTCAATGATTTACGTTGACTTAGCACTCGAGTGAGACAGAGTGGATAAGGAAATGGGTTAGAAGGATGTTATCAATGAAAGAGAAATAAAGATAGAAAATGAAAATGGTAAAGGATTCTTATTTTCTTATTAATTTAGCTCTTACTGATTAGGGTTATCATTGTCACAATTAACAAAAATTGTTTATTTATCAAAATGGCATGCCTCAAATTTGACATAATATACTTGCTGCAAAAAGATATAAAGAATTAAAAGGGAAAAAAGAAGTCTAGTAATTAGTCTGCTGGACAGCAGGGCTGAATCCAGAAAGCACACACATGTGTGAAGCTTGTAATCAATACAAATATATGAATTAATAAGTTAAATCAAATTTAGTAATTGCTCAAACCATATACAAAATTTTAATTCATTTAATAAGCTATTATAAGGTGTAAACATAAACATGACATGTGAATATATTTATGAAGAGAAATGAACACATGATACAATTAATTTTTATCAAATTGTCTTGTTTATTAGTTTATTTTTCCATTTGTTTCATTGCTGTTTGACTGGCTATAGAACTTTGTTCCATTGGTTGGGCTGAAAGATGAGGTGGCCTCTCCCTCAGTCTCCATGCCCTGTCTCAAGCAAAGAGAAAATGAAAAACGGTGAATATTTTAAAAACTAAATATTAACATGTTGCTGTTTTTTTCATTAATATCTAAACATTATTTGTCCATTTGATTCTTCCAAAGTTGCATTAATCTTGTTTATCTGGTTAAAATAAATATCTTATATTAAATACATTTCCTTTTTCAGTGTACGGGAATTTGCCATCTCAAAGTCAGTTAGCAGACTGGGAGTTTGCTATTTCTCAGCATTCAGCTGTACCACAGGGCATTTTGGTATGACTCTCTCTCTCCCTCTTTTTCAGTCATATTAACCATAACATCGATTCCCAGTGCGCAATATTGAACTATTTTATGTTATTAACCTGCATCCATTTCTTTGTAAACTTACTATTATTTTAAACTTCTTTGTAAATGCTGTAAAACCCAATTACAGCCTTAGTTTTTTTGGCATATCAAAGGTGAGTGATTCTTCCTAGGAGCTTATGCTGTAGAATGTGCGAGTTATGGTTCCAGTTCACTTATGCTGGGAAAGTTGGTATATTATTGGCAAATGTAGAGCTCTCTGGTGCAGCCTCAACTATTAAAGGGGTAGGCTGGGATAAAGCATGACTGATGAGCAGATCTTATCTGCACAAGTCTCTCTCTCTCTGTCACTTCTTTTTAAAGCATGGAGCTGGTTAATCATTTTGCAGTCTGATGACACTGGGACCACCTTAAATTTCAAGATTTGAATCAATGAGTGGGATATGAATAAGATAATTTTCTTCATCACTGGTAAAAACTTTGGATGGCTATATGACAACTTGGCCTAGGTTATTCATATTTAATTTCTTTTCCCTCTTTGAAGCAAAATGTTATGGTAAATTTCCAATATGAATATGAAGAAGCTCCATTTTATAACAGGGCGAATCTAAGTTTCAATTGATGAAACTTGAACTGTGTCTCTACTCCCTTTAGCATTAAGAAGCTGAATTATGTTGTTTGATAAAACAATCATATGAAAATTTCCCATTTATAAGTTAATTGAACTTCTATTTCTCACAGACAGTTTTCAAATTGTTTTGCAGGATATTATACAGGCTATGCCTCATGATGCACACCCAATGGGCGTGCTTGTCAGTGCAATGAGTGCTCTTTCCATCTTTCATCCTGATGCTAACCCGGCTCTTAGAGTAAGTGGATAGTTTAGCTTTAAGAATGAATTACATGTGGGGATAATGCATATGATGAACTTTGTTTTTGTTTCTACGAGACTCAATTTTATTGAAATTACAACTTGAAGGTTTTGGTAATGTTTGACTTTAGAGTTCTATGATGGCACCTCAATTGAATCACATTTTTGGGATTGGCATAATTTTACCTATCTGGCATAGAATTTAGTTTAGTTATCTTTCATTTTTTATATTGAATGAATATATCAATGTGCGTTTTTGTTTTTCATTTTATGAGGTTTTTGGACTTTTCTGATCACATATTTTTTTATTGGTATAGGGGCAAGATATTTATAAGTCCAAGCAAGTGAGAGACAAACAAATTGCACGCATTCTTGGAAAGGTTTACTGTTTCCTTATTAAATTTTCCATGTTCTTACCCCCATCCCCGCCTCATGGCTCAAGAATAACGGTTTAATTTATCTATGCTGTGATACTTTGGTTTTCCATATACATGTTTTTCTATTTAAATTGTACTGCAACAGTCTTCCATTTTTGTTCTTCATTCCTGATGATCTGTAAACTGATTCATGTGATCTTGTAGGCGCCAACCATTGCGGCAGCAGCTTATTTGAGATTGGCGGGCAGGCCACCAGTTCTCCCTTCCAGTAACCTTTCTTATGCTGAGAACTTCTTGTATATGCTAGATTCATTGTACGTGGTGTGGCATCTTTTTTCTAATTGATATTTGGATAATCATACTTGTAAAATGCTATATTTTTCTCAGTGATATAGTGAGTAATCTGACCTATTTCATGCAAACAACGATCTGTTTCTGTTGTCGTTGTTTCACTTTCCTTATTTTATTTTTTCATATTCCATTTTTGTTTCTAAGAGGCCATTTTTATATATGTTTGTCATGCTATCCTCCTTTAAGAAGAAAATGTAGGTTCAAATAATAAAGCTATCAAATGACATTTCATACTGGCATATCCTTTTACTAAAAGTAAAAATATTGCTGGAAGGAATTGTTTTTCCTAATTAAAACTTTTCTTCTATGAACTGGCAGAGGTAATCGATCTTATCAGCCTAATCCTCGACTTGCTAGAGTGCTAGACGTACTGTTCATTTTGCATGCAGAACATGAAATGAATTGCTCCACTGCTGCTGCCAGGCATCTTGCATCCAGGTAGCATTTAATGCTCAACTGGAATAAAGCAGCTGTTAACCTTTTCCAACATTTGAATTCTATATTTGCAGTGGTGTTGATGTATACACTGCCCTTGCTGGGGCTGTTGGTGCACTTTATGGTCCTCTTCATGGTGGTGCAAATGAGGTAAGCATAATTGCATGTTTTCATTGTTGACTTCCATTCTCAAAAGTAGTTTTCATCTCTCTCCCCGCCACAATCTCTTTTGGATCTGCTTCTCAAATCATAGTTTGTTTCATCAGTAGTTAGCCTCTTTCTATTATTTGGTTTGAGCCACCAGTCAGTAACCTTGTTTTCGTTATTGCATTGTTTTAGGCTGTGCTTAAGATGCTGAGTGAGATTGGAACTGTTGACAACATTCCAGATTTCATTGAGGGCGTAAAGAACAGGCGAGTTTTGCTTTTTGGATTTATATAGCATGTTGACATGATGGATTCCTTTGTGGGACTGGTTTTCTTTATTTTAGTTTTGATTTGTTTTTTCACCTTTCCATTTTATTCAGGAAGCGAAAGATGTCGGGTTTTGGGCATCGGGTATACAAGAACTACGATCCCAGAGCAAAAGTGATTAGGAAACTAGCAGAGGAAGTGTTTTCCATTGTTGGTAGAGATCCTCTTATTGAGGTGATTCCTACTCTCCATCATGTCCTTAGTCTTCGTCATGTCTTTTATTGTTTTATTGATGCTATGCTGGTTGACAGCTTCACAATGGCTCTCTTACTAAAGTTGATAAATTGTTATCAGTTCTGCTGCATTAGCAACATGGAAGTTAGGGTTGAGAGGCCAAATAATGTACGTAATTTGGTATTAAAATATTCAGATGAGACTTATAAGCTGGTATATCATTTAATGCAATAACTCGCTGTAGGTCCTTAGAAATATATTTTGTACTCTTAACTTTAGTGCTTAGATAGTGACATGGGCACAAATGTGACATGTCATATACCCGGGATAGGACAATTTTCTTTTTTTAAATAGCCTTCACTGTGGGGACGCAAAGATGAAATAAATTATGAAGGTTAGAAGTGTAACCATACCCAATTTGTTTATAACTAATTATGCATAATGCTCCCTCTGCCCACATTAATAATCCACATTTCCTTTTTGGAACGTCCAAAAAAAAAAAATCCACTTTCCTTTTCAAGTTAAATTTATTATTACATTTCCAAACATCCTTTAAAATATTTACATCAATCACATTATTCTAGAATGGTTAATGCTATTAGTTGTCATAATAAGGGTAAAATAGTAAAACATATACTGTAGTTATTTTAGGTGCGCCTTAGGCCCTAGGCGCACTAGGCGATGGCCCTAACGCCTTTGCAAGAGAGAGGAGGGCGACCTCCTCAAGCCCTCGCCTTTTGGCTTAGGCATGTGCCTTGTTCAAGGCACAAGGCGCTAAAAAGTTGTGCCTTCTACACTTCCACCTCTGGTGAGGACACCCACCCCAAATAGCCACCACTACCATACTTGGACATTACTGATCTATTAGAATCTGGTGACCACGTGCTAGAAGAGTCACTGGAGAGCCACCTCCGTTACAGGAAAGTTGATGAATTCTGGCTTTATGACCACCATTTGAGTTGTCCAGTGCCTGATATTTCCATTTCCAGCATCCAAGTGACTTGGGTCTCTCCTTTGGTCTTGTTTTGGATGTTCTTTGTTTCAGTCTCCTCACTCTTTTTTTTTTTTTTTCCTCCAGCTTTCCTAGTTTTTACTTAAGCAGTAATAACATAATATTAAAAAAGAGAACTCATTTTGTAAGGCCTAGGGGCTTATACATTTCTACTGTTTTTTTTTTTTTTTTTTTCCTTTCCTCTTAACTCTTTGCTTTTTCTCAAGTCTGCATTTTGAATTTGTATACTGTATTTTTCTTTTCTTGTTTAGATTCTTAACGATGATGCTTGTCGCTTTCTTTTGGAAAAGAGTTGATTTCGTGGATGTGTTATAAATATTAAGCCTTAATTTAGTTAAATAGAATTGATTTCTCTAATTGGTTATTAGTAGTAAGTGTTAATTTGGTTAAATAGATCTAATTACTTGAATTTGTTGTATATATTAATAATTTATTTTGAATTTTCTTTCATTTTCCTTTTTTTTGCACCTCATCTCTCTCAGCCTTATGCCTTGCACCTAAGCTCTAGGACCCCTTTGCACCTTATGCGTTTAATAACTATGAGATATACAAAACCTTAATTTCGTGCCAAAACAAAAGTGGACTATAATTTGTAGATAAAGGGAGTAGTAATTTTGATTGACTTTTGTAACAGTGAAAACTAAACCACTTTAATCTAGAAGACATTACTTGGTCCTAATCAGATCTCTTGTAAATTATTTTATGCACTAAATTGTAACCTAATGCAACATTGTAATAACTCCATACACTATTCTTCTAAACTAAAATTAGTGCACCCAATTCAAATAAAAAATTATTTAAAAAAAAATCAAGTAAAAACATAAAGAAATATGCACTACAATTTAATGAAATTAATACTTATTAGTTATCATAATTAATTATACTTAATGAAAATAGTCAAATTCATCTTATTTATATGATTAATAATTAAGTAATAAAAAAATTAAGCCAAAAGAAAAAAAAAAGTTGTTGAAATCCTAGTTGTGGAAAATTCTTCCATGATGTGCTGGACATGTAATTTAAACGCGATCGACATGCTTGTCCAGTTTAAAAAAATTTCCTTTTTATTAGGGACATGTTTTGGCATGTTTGATTTGAGTTGCTGGTATGTCCAGGGTTTTAGATAATGGAGTTGGAATTGGAAACCATTCAACAGAATCTGGTTGAATTTAGACGGTATCGGATAGAATTTGTTTGCTGCTATCGTGCACAGTTTTTCAAGTTTTGCAAAATTACTCAAACATTAAGTGAATGATTCAACTAAATATCATCGTAATCTTGTATATCTAATAATATATAATGAAAAATATATAGTCGAAATCATTTGAGTTGCAAGTATGTCTAGGGTTTTAAATAACGAAGTTGGCATCAGAAAGCATGCAATGGAGTCGGATTGAATTTAGACAGTATCAGATAGAACTGGTCTGCCGCTGTTGTGCACAGTTTTTCAAGTTTTGCAAAATTACTCAAATAAACATTAAGTGAATGTTTTAACTAAATATCATCATAATCTTGTATGTCTAATAACATATAATAAAAAATATGTAGTTGAAATCATTTATCACAAAATCTGTTTAAAAAAATGTGATTTACAATCACCCGTATCATAATGCAAAATATTGTATTGGTAGGCTGAAAATCTGATATAATTAGGTGATATTTAAGACCATGGGTGTGCCAAAAATAAGTTTTGTTTGACATCATATAGGTTCTTGAGAGAAATATTTGTGCTACATAGTAATCTGATGTTCTCAACTTCCTAGGCTATGCTGGTTGCTTAAAATGCTAATGTGGGAGAAACAAGTCGTGAGCATTGATTCCAAATTACGTAACACCTTGCAAGTTATTTCATGATGTTTTATTTATGCATGTCTCTGCCTTGTGTCATTTTGTGTAGAAAATGCTGTTAATTTGTGGGATTGGAAATGTTTAACAGAAATTTATAGCTATATTTCAAACCTGCATAAATTCATTAATAAAAAATGACGTGTTCTATCTAGTTATAATCTGGTTAGGCTTTTTGGCGTTTTGCTTGCCATTGATTTTACGGAACAGGTATGATAACACTGGAGATTGTGAATGTAATTTCTGAGCTTCTAGGCATTAACTATGTGTTGTTTGCAGGTAGCTGTTGCTTTGGAAAAGGCTGCACTGTCTGATGAGTATTTTGTTAAGAGGAAGCTATATCCAAATGTCGATTTCTACTCTGGTTTAATATATAGGTACAATATCAGATAAAATCAATCTTTACAGTTGTTTTAATTGTATGTTCCTGACAGATCATGTTAATTTTTCCTAAAGTGTAAAACTGGTGACATCAATGAATTCTTGTTAACAGAGCAATGGGATTTCCAACGGAGTTCTTCCCTGTGTTATTTGCAATTCCTCGAATGGCTGGTTACTTGGCACACTGGCGGGAATCTCTGGATGATCCTGATACAAAGATAATGAGGCCACAACAGGTTACATCATAACTCTTACTCGAATTTATTTATTTATTTATTTTTGTCTTGGGGTTTCTTATCATATTTTGTGTAGTTATTGTTCTCCATCAAATTGTTGCAGTTCAATTTTGTCATAAACGCAAACTTTTTTCCAAAACCTGACATAGTTGCCGTGTCACAGCATATCAAGTTGGTTTTGTCTGTGCAAGAACACATGTTATTTGCCATATTGACAAGTAGACCAATATGGGAATTGCACTCTTTTAGTTTTGAAATTGTTCATGTGCTTTGATGAAATCTTGAATCTAATTTGGGTTTGAGTCCATGGATTATTTTAACGAGGTTTGGAGTTTCATAATTCTGGTTTTCCTTGACAAGTCTGAACTGTACAGAAAATGCTGGAGGAAAAATAAAAGAATATTGGGAAACTAAAATGACAATAACAGTTATTAAAATACTTGTGTCATGCTGGTTTTGCTGGAAGAAGAGGCCCATTTAGTGCACCATCCAGATTAGTAACAAATATCTGAACAGTACTGTAACTAATTTGACCTTGGTTTTGTGCTGTTTTAAAAATTGTGGATCCAGGTTAGGCCTTTGGTCAATCCTCTGGTTTAGAGGGGTAGCATTAGTCTGATTGCCTTATAGCTTTCTGTTGATGTATCGTGTAATCCAAAAATAGAAAAATGCTGGAGTTAATGAAAGGAGATTGATAAACTAAAATGAGGTTAACCATTATTAAATGCATATCTATATTTCCTTGAATGTGCACCTAAGATTGATGCATGCAGTCAACCTTGATGCTAGATTCCTGAGCACTTTGGCAAACAATCCCATATTTAATATTGCCTCTTCTGAATAAAGTCACCAAAGGTGGTATTACATCAAAGGGTTTCTAAATTCTAATTTAGAGATGTTCGCACAGCTTCTCTTTTACAAATCAATGGGCTTATAAGAAATTGACTTGTGACAGTGTAGACTTTGTATGGGAAGTATTCCAAATAGAACCTTTTGGCCACATAATGCTCATGGATTAATTAATTTGAGCCACCGCATACAAGGATGTATGTTGTGTGTGCATCCATGCACACTTTTGAAGAATTTCTTTGCTTTGCCCACAACCAACAGCTCATCTCCTTCCTCTCTGTGTCACTCTGTAATGAGATATCAATTGGTGCATTAGTATTGGGGCACAAACTTTTAATTTGACGCTGTGTAACGGATCTTGATGATCTAAAAACTGTTCTGGGGTGCAGAGAGCTAGGGGAGAAATGCTTTTCTGTTTAAAAGCGAAGCACATTCATCTATGTATAGTTTCTCTAAGTGCTAAATCTGCATTTGTCTTTTAAATTATACACGAACTGGTTTTTACTATTTTGGCATGTTTGGTGCCTAGGCTGAAACTATTTAAAGAACAACAGTTATTATGATTGGGTAAATCTCGCTAGGAAAATGAAAATACCTTTCGGGAAGCTCAGCTCAATACCATGCAATGTTGTGTTATTTTATTAAAGCTTCTTATTTGCTGACAAAGTTTTAATTGCTAATGTTTGAATACTATGAAATTTATATAGTCAAAGTAGGGCATGCATCTAAAATTTTAATGCAAATACGTAGCACTCCAATTTTTTATTGAACAGGTTAAATATTCACTTTTATACTCGCTCTCTCTCTCTGTTCCCTCCCCCAGCAGCCTTTTCTTATGTCCCCCATTACTCTTTCCTCTCTTCTAAAATTGAAGTAATTTTTAATGGCTTTATGAAATGTGGATATTAATTCTGTAATTCATCAATGTCTGCACCTGCATGATCGAGGCTACAAACGACATTGCTTGAGTATACCTTGCACTTTTATCAATATTCACGTATCCTTCGCTGTGGTGGATTTATTTAGAGTTCAGTGGGGTTAAAATAATAAGGAAATATGACGTATTTACATTATTGCCCCCACTCAAATTCAAGTTGCGATCCCACTGTCTTTGAACTTCTTGAAACTTTTAGGTAAAGAAAATCATTTTTGTGCCCATTTAAGTAATTGCCTTTTCTAGGTTTGTGTAAGACAATTTTATTGGCTACGTTTTGCATAGGCTGTGCTTCAAATTTTTTCAACTGATAGAAAAGCCCATAATAACAAGAATAATAATGATAATAATAATAATAAGATTTTTCACTTGGTTTTTGGCCAAATTGCGCAAAATTACTATTTAGCTGATTTAAAATTTTAATATAAAAAAATAATTATATACACTTAGAATAGTAACATTGTATTAATTGTCTAAATAAGAGTTAATTGTTGAATGTTTGATTATTTGTGTTGAGGAGAAAATATTTTCTGATTGGTTCCAAAATTTGGGTGTGGTCTCATCGATTTCCCTTGTTTAGGTAGGCTAAATTCTTTTTAACTTCGATTTTTTTCCTGTAACTTCTATCTTACGTGCTTTTAATGGAATGCTTCTCTCTGTCAAAAAAAATTATAAGTTCGACGATAAATTTGTTTATTATATGGTTTTACTCTTCTTATATGCACAAGATTATAATTTATTAAAAATTGGTGATCCTATGTTTGATATGAACACCTATATTATTTAAGATATGAGTTATGTTTTACCCTGCCGATGCAATTTTCTGGATCTGCCGTTGATCCTTCATTGTTTGACGTGATGGATTCTGTTTCTTGGTCGAGACAGTCACACACAAATACAAAGAATAAAAGGAAATTTAATGTCCAGTTTGATAAAATGAAGTGTGGGAAAATTAGTGTCACTCTTTAGAAGGTTATACCAGATGGCAATGAAGTGGCACTAGTGAGTAGTGACCAAGGACTTGTTTTAGGATATAGAAGGTGGCACCACTAAAAGTTAGATTATCATTAGGGTTGTCAATTCTTTTCTCAATGTTATTACTCCTGAAAAATTCTTGATAGTGCTAAAGATGAAAGCCTGCCCTCACTGCTAAAGCACAAGTTGCTTTATGTTTGGGTTGTTGGTACAAGAAAGAGAATTCTTGTGTGTAGAAATTAGGTCGTCCTTACCTTCCATGTATGTGTCTATTTATAGGGTGGCTCATATTTACTGATGGCCTCGCCTTATCCTTAGGCGTAGAATAGCCAATAAACTATTGTTATTTTTAGCTGTGAATGTTGCCAACTCTTTGGTCTGAAGTTCAAATTACACTCTTGAAACTTCACCTCATTTAGACTGGAGCTTGTTGACTTCAATCGATCAGAGAAAAATTCTGTATGATTCAATCTCAGTGTTGGTTGCATATATTTTGCATCATATAATTTGTCTCAAGAGGAGTTACATTGTATGGTCGCTGTCAAGATAATCACGTTCTTGGTAGGTATGTACAGTAATGATGACAATACGAAGGGATTAAGGGTTATTACACGAGTATATTCAATGGCTGTGGTTAGGACTGGGTCATAGCAATTACAGGATACTCGACTGCAGATCCAGGAATTTGGTAACATGAACTCATTCAAGAAATTTGGGTTGTCTATAACTTCCTTTTGGATTGTATGATTACTACTATTGTTTGTACGTAGTAGTCTGCTTCTGTACTTGCTTCAGAAGGGGAAAAATGTTGTTAAAATATGTAGAGTGAAAGAAGTTCCATGAATTCTTTTATGACTAAAAGCTTACATGCACTGTTCTTGGAAAGTTTTCAAGACTAATCCAGTTGTAGGAGCCTTTTTTTCATCAACCAACTGGACTGAGGGAAAATTTACAGCGTTTTGTTATGTTTCTGATATTCTGGTGTGTGGACTTCACTGATCTGTATGGTTTTATAGGTCTATACTGGGGCATGGCTTCGACATTATATGCCACTCAGAGAACGGATGGAAACAAATGAAGCTGATAGACTTGGCCAGGTGTCAGTTTCTAATGCCTCCAGGAGAAGACTTGCTGGATCTGGGATTTAGTCTTCCATTTGATTCATTTTATATTTTAATATGGTAAGGGAGAAGAAAGAAAATAAATGATATGAAAATTTGAAGGATGAATAAATGTATTTTCGCCTAAAAATGTAAGGGTCAAGGGGTATTTTCTAAATTTGTTTTCAGAGATTATATTTCGTAGTTTTTACTCTTAATATTTGCAATTCCTAGTCTGAAATGCCATTTTCAATTGCTGGAGTTACATTTAAAGTGTGTTTTTGTTCCTTCTATTTGATTTGGCCTCGACTAGGAGATTCATTTAAACTGTTGATCATAATTAAATTGAGACGTGGTGAAATTATTTTCACTTCTCTAAAAATAGGGTAAATTACTATTTAGTCTGAGGATGGATCGGGTTAATAAATCTAAAAATCATTAAATTTATGGGAAGTTTTTAATAAAATTATTAAACTTTATTTCTCTTCAGTAAGATCACTAACATTTTATTTTGTTTTTATAAAAATATTTAGAATTTAGAATTTGACTTCAAAATTGTCGGTAATCTTAATTTTCTTCAACAAAACTTAAGAAAATTAACATTGATTTATAATTTGGTTTATGGATGAAATTTTAAATGGAAAGTATCTGTCCCTAGAAGTGTAATTATACTAAACACTTTTCATCATTAACGAAAATATTAGGAAACAATTCTCTGTAACAAGAGTCAGGGTTCTCTTATATTGCAAATTTCCACCATGGATACTCTTCAATGTAACATGGAGCATGTTAAACTACATGAAATCGAAGAAGGTTTGCAATGGGAGATTACAGATGAAGAATTGAATAGCACAGATGAATTCTCCTTTCAATGGTGTTTAATCGGTAGGTTTGTGGGTTCAAAAAATTTCAATTATGCTGCTATGCAACAAACAATGGCAGCAATTTGGCAACCTATGATGGGGATTAAGTTTGAGACTAAGGCTACACCATTGATAAGGTTTCACTTTTTTCATGAGTTAGATATGAAAAAAGGTGATAGATAATAGCCTATGGTCTTTTAATCAATAATTATTGGTCCTAGCTTGCTATAGAGGGGATGTTCCCATCCAAACTGTTCCGTTAAACCATGCTTAATTTTGGGTTTTGGTGGATAATCTCCTTCCACAAGCATTAACTCAAGAGATGGCCATGTCAATTGCTACGAAAATTGGAGGTTTGGTTAAAGTTGATGATAAAGGTTTGAAAACTAAAAAATTCATGCGTATTCGAGTCTCTATTGATATCACAAAACCATTTCTTCGTGGCTTAAATTTAAAGAGGGCTGGTTCTTTTGTTTGGTTGAAGTTTCGTTATGGAAAGTTACCATCAATTTGTTTCATTTGTGGTATTATTGGTCAGCCTACAAATTGATGTTCATTATTGCTTTAGGATTCCAACTTACTTAAAAAACCAATGCAGTATGATGCTTTTATTCTTGCTGTATTCAATCATAATCACGGACAACAAGCTTTGAATGGCTCTCGTTGGATAAGAGGTCAGGGTTGAGAAGAATGTGTTATTCCTACTCCTATCGTTGAAGAAGAGATTGGTGAGAATGAAGCCAATTTTGATAATTCTAAAGCATTAGGCCCGAAAAATTGAGATTTTGGAGGATGATAATGTTAATGGTTCAACAGCTATAGGTTCTTTTGAGGATGTGGATGGTGACTTAAAGATTACAGAGGTGGGTTTTGCTGAGCAGGCTTGCCTAGAGCCGCGAGTGCTTTCGTTTGGAACTGTAAGGGCTTGGGAACCCACCTACGATTCATCATCTAAAGGCTTTATGCAAAGAAAAACGCCCATCTCTTATTTTTTTCATTGAAACTATGTGTTCTTTTGCTAAGTTAAATTTGGGTTATTGTCAGTTGGGTTTCTCTAATGTTTTTATTCTTCCGGTTGATAGTGGTAGTGTAGGTCTTGCTTTATTTTGGAATGATGATATTACTATTGATATTCTTTCTTTCTCAAGTTTTCATATTGATTCTCAAATTTCCTCTTTAGGGCTAGAGTAATGGCGCTTTACTGGCTTTTATGGGCAGTTGAATAGGAATTTTGTCATCAATCCTTGTTGTTGTTATGTCAACTCCGGGATGTGAATGATTTGCCTTGGTTAGTTGGAGGAGATTTTAATAAGATTTTATTAGAATTTGAGTAGCAAGGAGGTGGGAGTCATCTGTTAAATTTAATTGAGGCTTTTTGGGATGTTGTTTATGATTATGACCTTTCTGATTTGGGGTTTGATGGGCACCCTTTTACATGGGAGCGTGGTAGAGGGTCAAATGGGTTTATTGAAGAAAGGCTTGATCGATTTCATAGTACCCAGCATTGGTTAGATTGTTTCCCAGCATGTAATGTTTAGCATTTGATTTGCCTGGCAAGTGATCATTGTCCATTGTTGATTTCTTTTTTTGCTCCTAGTTCTTCTTGGCGTAGTGCTAGGATTAAGCGGTTTGAGGAAGTTTCGTTGGCAGATTCTTCTTGTTGTGCTTAGGTTGTGGAGGCTTAGGATGGTGGCTATTTGCTGGATTCTTTTAAGTCTAAATTGTCGAGTTGCTTGAACAAATTATCTACATGGGGTAGACCTAAACATAGCCGAACTGTGCAGTGTTTGAAATAATGTCATCCTCAAATTTTAGCTCTCAAACAAGCGGGTAATTTTAGTAATAAAGATGAATTGATTGCACTTTCCTTAGAGTTGGATTTGTTGTTGGAAGTGGATGAACTGTATTGGTAGTAGCGTGCTCGGGTATCTTGGCTTCGAGAAGGCGATAAGAACAGTAAGTTTTTTCACTAAGTGGCTTCTCATTGTAGCAAAATTAATGGGCTAAAAGGTTTATTGATAATCATGGAAAATGGGAAACTAATTTTGATGGGATGGGTGTTATTGCTTTGGATTTTCTGCAATTATTTTCTTCCTCTCAGTCGAATGTTCATACAACCGTAGTTTTGGGTATTACAAAAATGGTTTCAGTTGAACATAATAATCGATTAATGCTTCCTTTTCAGCGTGAGGAAATTAAGAAAGCTCCACCGCAGATGGATCCTCACAAATTTCTTGGTTCTAATGGTTTATTTGGTTTATTTTATAAGACTTTTTGGGACATTGTTGGTTCTAAGGTGATTGATGTTTGTTTACATGTTCTTAATGGCGGAGATTTTCCTCATAATTTTAATCATACGAATGTTGTTTTTATTTCTAAGATTAAGGATCCTGTTCATATGATGGATTTGCGCCATATTAGTTTATGTAATGTTATCTATAAATTAGTGTCCAAAGTCATTGTAAATCATGTGAAAAGTATTCTTCCTCATTTAGTCTCCAAAGAGCAAAGTACTTCTGTTCCATCCTGATTGATTGTGGATAATGTGCTCTTAGGGACTGAATCTTTTCATGCTCTAAAATCTAATGCTAAAGGTTATGGGGGAATGGTTGTAATCAAACTTGATATGGCTAAAGCATATGATAGACTTAAATGGGATTTTATTCAAGTTGTGCATAATTGGTTGGGATTTCCTAGTTCTTGGGTGGCTTTTATTATGAGGTGTGTATCTTCAGTTACCTATTCAATTGTCATGAATGGCACAATAGTTGGCGATGTTGTTCCTTCTAGGGGTATGCGCCAAGGAGACCTATTATCCCCGTATTTGTTTATTTTGTATGTTGAGGCTTTGTTAGGTATGATTTCTCAAGCTTGTTCTCAAGGTCGACTCACAGGACTTTGTGTTGTTCCTAATACTCCTAGCATATCGCATTTGTTTTTTGTGGATGATTCTCTTGTCTTTACAAAGGCTATGGTTCATGAAGCAAATCTTATCTTTATATGAGGCATCTTTGGGTCAATTAGTGAATCCTGATAAATCTAATACATTTTTTGCTCCATCTATTTCTCATCATTGCAAGTCTTAATATTTGGAAGCTTTGAGCATTGGTGTGTTAGATTTTTTAGGTAATTACTTGGGTCTTTTGTCTGTTATAGGGTGCTCTAAGAAGGAGGCTTTTGCTTATCTGCGTGATCCATTTGAAAGAAGATGTTAGCTTGGAAAGGTCAGTTATTATCTATGGCAGGTCGTGATGTCATTATCAAATCCGTTATGCAAGCATTACCTACCTATTCTATAAGTATTTATCAAATCCCAGTTTCCACTGTGGATGAGTTATAAAAGATGATGAATTCATTTTGGTGGGGTTTGGTAGAGGGTGCTCAGAAGAGTATTCATTGGGCTTCTTGGGATCAATTGTGCTCTTTAAAAGGAATGGTGGATTGGGTTTTCATAGTTTGAGGGAGTTTAATCTAGCCATACTTGGTAAATAATGTTGGCATCTTTTGACTAATAGTTCTACGCTAACTGCTAGGATTTTCAAAGCTAAGTATTTTTCCTTTTACTTGTATTTTTCAAGCTACTACTGGTTCTTCCTTAAGTTATTGTTGGTGCAATCTCATGGCATCTGTTCCTTTGTTATCTAAAGGTTTAATTTGGTGTGTGGGGATGGGTCTCAAATTTCGATATGGGAGGATGCTTAGTTGCCTATTCCCAACAATTTTTGTGTTTCCCATTCACAACACCAAGCCTCTCATCTTTCATTAGTAGTTGATTTGATTTCTGATAGAAAGTGGAAGGAGGATGTAATTCAGTCTCATTTTCAGGCACACGAACAGGAAGCTATATTAGCTATTCCGTTGAGTGATGAATTGGTTAAAGATAGGCAATGATGGTTTTATATAAAAAATGGTTAGTACTGTATAAGGTCTAGTTATTGGGTAGTAAGGATGGAAATAGATGAAGTTCATAATGATTCTAATCCTCTTTGGAAGCTTATTTGGGCTGCTACAATTCCTGAACGTCAAAAAGTCACTATTTGGTGTCTTTTAAAAGGCTTCCTTCTGCTGAAAAATAATTTATAAGCCAAGTAAGTACAAGTTAATAGCATTTGTCCCCTGTGTGATTAATTTTCTGAGACTGAAATGCATTTGTTTTAGCAATGTCCTTTTTCTTCTCAAGTGTGGCAACAGGTGCCTTTTGGCAATACTATCATTATGATTGCTGCAGATCCTACAATTTGGTTGACTTCCCTTTCTCAAAGTTTAAATGCAGGTCAAGTTGCTGAATTTCTTTCGCTTCTTGATTCCATCTGGTGGTCACGTAACAAGGTTGTTTGGGATAATCATGTCTCCTTTCCACCTACCATGGTGAAACTAACCATGTATGAACCCTCAAAATTGCACCTCCAGTTGACTGTCTTTCAGTTATGAACCCATAGAATCAAACCGAGCTCGAATTGGAACTGAAACGGACCAGAAACGGATGAAAAAGTAGAAAACAGGTTGAACCAGCTGGTCAACGCATGCCAGGCACGCCGCTTCTCTGGGCGGCACACCGGACATGCCACCCCATAGGTGGCACAAAATCTATGCCAGCGGCACGGGTGGCACGCCTAATGTGCTGCCTGAATGTCCGGCGACTCACTAGTGTCCTCGTGCTGCCGGTGAGCTTTCGGTGCTGCCATTTGTACCGCCAGTACCTCCTCAGCAGCTCTATAAATAGAGCCTCTTTAGGCTCATTTGACATAGATTCCAACGCAAAAACTCTCTTATACTGATATACTTGTAGTTTTTAAGTTCTGTTTGAAATTTGATACAAAAGAGTTGTTGTTTCAATTTCAATTTTAATTTACATTCGTTACGCTATTTTGCTAATCTTTTGCTGTTAAGATTCAAATTCAGGGTTTCGAATCCAAGGTGGAGTTGAGATCCAGAGTTAAGCTCATTCCGTTTGTCTGAAAGATAAGAAAAACAAATGTATAATCTTCTTTCCATTCTCAAGATTCTAAAATCATATATAGGATTCTCTTTAGGTCTAAACAGAAAAGATCTAAAATTTATTAATTTAAAGATCAAAATTAAATTAATAAACAAACTATCACTTTTTCAAAGCCCCACCTTCTTAAGAAGGAAGAACTGCGTGGGGTTTGATTCCTATTCAATAGGATACACAGGCTGCCATTCTAAAAAGACATCAACTCCAAAATCATTTTTAATAACATTTTCCCTTTTATATTTGTTATTTATTTCCAATTTCGTACTTTCATTTCTTTAGTATGGTTGGGGAATGTGTGCTTTTCCTAGGACCCATAAGGGCTAGAGGAAAGATCCTCTTATTTTATTCGTTTTGATCATGTAATAATTAAGTAGAATTTACTTTTGCTTATTTATCTATAATTATCATTTCATCTTATTATATATATATATGTTTAATGCATCATTATATTCCTGTTCATACATACACAAAAATTCCTTTTTTTAAGAGTTATTTTGCACTTTTTAGCCAAACTAAAGAAAATTATATTTTCTCAATTGTACAATTACCAAAACCTGATCCCCGAGCCCTCTTTGGTCACTCGCGGATTAGTGCATTTTTCATTGGGATAAATCAAATATTTTGTGGAGTCAATTATGTTGGGTTTTCTTTAATTTTCCCAATTAAAATAATTAAATTAAAGTGGTGACTCACTTTCACAACTTCAAAATCAATTTTCTTGAGTTCCAATCGTGGAATTTTTCCTGAAGAGCATTTCGATTCCTCGGCGGATCGGACCGGTGCTCGGGCGAGGCTTCACAGTTGGCGACTCCATTGGGGAGTTAAAATCTTTTTCAAATAAAAAATAAAGTGGATTACTTTTGGTAAAATACCAAGTTTGGCTTTAAACACAAAGTAACTTTGTCATGCATCATTACATCGAACTCCTGGTCCACAAAAGCCTAGCTTCTAGGAAAACAAAGGATAGAAAGTAACATCGAGTGGGCAACCTTCCTTAGGTCTGCTTGCCGATAGTGAAATCATCCAGCCCATGATGTATCCTCTAATCCTTTTAGAGGTGTAACGAGTATGCACGTACCATTTGACCCATGTGAGGCTCCTTATTTCACATGTGGTTAGGTATATCGCATCTCTAGTGTAATGGGTTCCTTTCAAAACCACCTTAACCCTCTCATGTAATGACTCATATAACCTTCCTTTAGGATTGTATGCACCATAATACTAGAACTTGGTATGTCATTATCATGAAACCTTTTTTTTTTTTCATGCATACATGCATGCATGCATAAACCTTACAAATTTTGAGAGTTTTAATCTCACTCAAACACTGCTAGTCCCAATCACAAACCCATGTCAACTTATGGTCCCAATCAAAAGATGATATATTCCATACCTAAGCTAGAAACTGATCCAGCTTTATCTCTCTATCTAAAGGTTGACAAAATGTCTGTTGCTGGAGATGAGATCACTACCACCAGAGCTGATGAAATCTTTGACAAGCTTCTTGCTAAGCTCTCCAAACACCAAGAAACCATGATGAAGAGGCAAGAAGCCCTTTTTCAAGACATGCTCAAAGCCTAAAGAAGGGCTATCATGGAGGATGTCCGTACCATGCTGGAACAGGCCTCCTTGGCTTAAAACCCAACTGACCCAAAACCATTCAAAACTGACCCGAAACCTGCCTTTTATCCTGTCTATGGATCCACTTCCAGAGTTGAATCCAGAGACAAAGAACATGTAAACACCGATATTATTCCACCGTTACCTATCCCATCACCCGAGTTCCTAAAAAATAACTCACCTTTTTAACTCGTGACTATACAACCATCAAATCTCACCTCTACTTTCACTTCTTGACCAACGAATCCTTTCTAAGGGAAGAAAGTCAATCCTGAAATAAAAGTCTGCATAGAAAAAATGGAGCAGACGGAGAAAATGTTAACGGGGATGAAAAAGAAAGAGGATCTAGTTGATACGGGGTCCCTAAGCTTGTTCCCTAATGCAAGAGTTCCTCCCAAGTTTAGGATGCCTGAGTTTGATAAGTTTGACGGGACTACCTACCCCAAGACCCATCTTAAGGTATATGTGGGGGCCATGCACGCTTTGGAGGTGGATAACAAATTCCTGGCCTAATTATTTCAACAGTCACTGACTGGTACAGTTGTGAAGTGGTTTATAGACTTGGATGTCTCTAAAAAATGGACTTAGAATGACATCTGCAATATCTTTGTCCAGCAGTATCACTACAACATCGAGGTCGATGTAACAAGAAGAGACCTTGAGACCACCAAGCAATATGCAAAGGAATCCTTCTCTTTGTTCCTTATGAGGTGGAGGAAAAAGGCTTCTCAGATGGTGAATCGGCCTCCTAAAAATGAACAAATCGAAATAATTGTCAAGAATCTTCTGCTAGTTTACCAAGAAAGGCTATGGACTCAGTACTTGCCCTTCTTCAAGGCCCTTATACTACTGCTTCAAAAATTGAAGATTTGATTCATAATGGTCAAATTAAAAAAGAGTCTGCATTAGGGTCAAGATATAAAAAGCCAACTCATTAAGGTAATGTGACTTCCTCAATGAATCAGAAAAGGGGGGAAGTTAATGCTCTGACTATTAAAAAGCCTCTCAGGATTGAAAGAAGGCAGTTTTCTGATCTAGGGGGTGTACCTATGAGTGTTATCCTTAAAAAGCCGCTTGAGGGAAACATGGTGAAACCTCTTGAGCCGAGAATAGTCCCCAATCCACTGCTAAAAAATTACAATTCAAATAAGAGGTGTGATTACCATCAAGGACCTGGGCACAAAATAGATGCGTGCAAGGCCCTTAGACACAGAATTCAGGACCTTATTGATTCTAATGACCTGATACGAACAAAAGCTCGACCTAATATCAATGCCAACCCTTTACCCAACCACATAGTCAATACCATAAATAATCATAAGGGAGTTGACCTTGTCTCCTTGATTGAGTAAAATCCCGATTATTGCTTTGTCTTGGACCTCACCAACCTAGTCGAGGAAATTGATGCCATCACTAGAAGTGGCAAAATCATCCAAAGCCAACCAAGTCCAAACACTCAACCTATCCAACCCATTCCTACACCCACCAACAAGTTCAAAGGGATTCTTGAACCAGATGAAGATCCCATTCTCAAACAACTCAAGAAAACATAAGCCAACATATCAATTTGGAGTTTGATCTAGTCCTCATATTCTTATTGCCAAGCTCTTTGCAAGGTGTTGAATCAGTTTCAAGCTCCAATTGATATCACACTGGAAAGCCTTGTTGCTTCTATTACCTGTGCTGCTAAAGGGGTGTCCATCACTTTTGGAGAGACTGACATTCCAGAAGGAGACTCTAGCCACAATAATGCCCTTTACATTATGGTGGTAACTCAGGGAAAGACTGTGCCAATGGTTCTGCTTGATAATGGTTCAGCCTTAAATGTATGCCCTCTGAAGGTAGCAAACTGCTTGGGGCTGGAAGTCACTGATTTTACCCCTTCAGATCATATAGTAAGGGCGTATGACAATACCAAGAGAGAATTCCTTGGGGTGGCTATCATCGATGTGACCATCGGGCGGACATCTTTCACTATACCTTTTTAAGTGATTGATGTACCTTCATGTTTCAACCTATTACTTAGAAGGCCCTGGATCCACCAAGCAAAGGCTATCCCTTCCTCTTTACACTAGAAGGTCAAGTTCCCTTTCAAAAATGGGGTCGTGACTGTCAAAGGGGACATGCATGGAAAACCAGACATCCCAAGCCCTATTCCCATTCTCGAGATCCAACCTGAGCTATCCACTTATCCACTCTCTAGTTTCTCCTTCATACAATATATTGAGGGCAAAGAGAGTAAAGAATTCATTTTATTTGATTTTGACCCCTTTGGGAATATTCCTGTTGCTAAATACTTTGAAAAATGAACTACTTTTCTGGTTTAGACTTGGGAAGAAGCCAACAGGGCTTGAAGTCTTTCTTGGACTACCCAGTTGCAACACCACCATTTGGGCTAGGATATGAGCCTACTAATGAAGATCTTATGGAAATGGAAAACTGGGCTAAAGACAAAACAGTTGCCCTTAAAAGAGGTGAGGTTTATGACTGGCCCATGTGCCCTTACTTCAAAACTCTAAATGGCTATTTTGTAAAGGAAGGTGACACAGTTCCTTACTGTAACTTTCCTTAGCCTTGGGTCTGCCCCATTATTGAAAAATTGATCCCTGGGTTTGAAATCTTTTATGATGTCAGGCTTAAGTTAGAAGACTGTGAACCAATCTACATGCTTAGTCAAGATTGGGAAGAGAACATGGAGGCTAGTCTTTTTGATGAAGTGTTCATGCTCACTATTGAGGAAGAGAAAGCTAACCCTTCCACCTTGATCCAATCTACTGAGATCGAGCTACAAAATTGGTCCTTTAAAGAGAGCCCCTTTTATCCTTCTACTAGAGTCCCAATCCGAATCAGGGTCTTAGACTGAACTAGACTCATCTTTTGAATATGAGTCTGTCTCTTTTGTTTCTTCTGTTGATAATGACGTAACTGACCTTAAGGGTCTAACTTTTCAATTTGATGTAAATTGGGACATATCCCCATTCGTATTCAATAAAAAGTCTACTCTTTCCTCTTACAACCCTGTGTCTCCATTTTTTTTTGATGTTCCAACTTTTAAATTTGACTTAAATGAGACATTAAGTAAAAATGAAATAAATGAAATAAAAGATGATGCAATTAAAGAGCCCATTAATGCTGGCACTCATGATATACTAAAAACTACATTCATTGCATCTGCATGCATAAACAAGGATTATATTGAGAAGATGATCAGAGAATTTCAAAACTGTTTTGCATGGCACCTAAAAGATATGACAGGGTTGGATCCAAGCATAGCAGTTCATAAAATTCCAGTTTACCCAGGTGCTAAGCTCATTAAGCAGAAATTGAGAAGACTTAAGATGGAATGGTCTATACCAATTAAAGAGGAATTTACTAAGCTACTGGACCATAACTTCATTGAGCCCATCAACTATCCATCCTGGCTTGCTAACATTATGCCGGTTTCTAAAAAAGATGGTAAAGTCAGAATGTATGTGGATTACAAGGATCTAAATAAAGCCTGTCCCAAGGATGATTTTCCCTTGCCTCACATTGATCTTTTGGTGGAGCATATGGCAGGTTTTGAAATGGTTTCCTTAATCGACCTAGCTGCAGGGTATAATCAGATAATGGTTCATCCTCTTGATAAAGAGAAGACGACCTTTATTACTGAATGGGGCACTTATTGTTACTGAGTTATGCCATTTGGGCTTAAAAATGCTGGGGCAACATACCAAAGGATGGCAACTATCATTTTCCATGACATGATGCATAAAAAGATTAAAGTTTATGTGGATGACATGGTAATAAAAGGCACCACTTCCGAAGAACAATCAGAGGCACTAAGGCAATTCTTCCTTAGATTTCGCCAGTACAATCTCAAGCTCAATCCTGCCAAATGTGTCTTCAGAGCCTCATCTGGAGTATTCCTAGGCCACATGGTCAGCAAGAAGGGTATAGAAGTGGACCCTGCTAAATCAAAGGCAATTCTAGAAATGCCACCTCCTAAAACAGAAAAGGAGATCAGAGGTTTTCTTGGGCGGCTACAATACATTAGTCAAATCATTAATCAGTTGGCTGATGTATGTGGGCCCATCTTCATGTTACTCAGAAAAAGGGCCTCCAAGCACTGGAATGATGACTGTCAGAAAGCTTTTGACTAGATCAAGCAATAGTTACTAAACCCACCAGTACTACAGCCACTAACATTTGGAAAGCCTTTGTTACTTTACCTATCAGTAACTAATGAAGCAATGGGGACAATGCTTGCTCAAAATGCTCTTGATTCCAGTAAGGAAAATGCCATCTATTACTTGAGCAAAAGGATGCTATCTCATGAGCTCAAGTTTTACAGAAAAGCTATGTCTTGCTTTGGTATGGGTATGCCACAAGCTGCAACACTACCTCTGCTCTTTTACAACTCATGTTCTTGCTGACAAGAGCCCTTTGAAATTCCTTATAGAGAAGCTGGTTCTTGACAGTAAGATGAGAAGATGGATGGCTGTTTTAACTGCATATGATATGAAATATGTACAATGGAAAGCAGTTAAGGAGAGTATAATGGCTGATCAGTTAGCTGTAGCTCCAGTAGATGATCAGTAAGTTGAGCCTGAATTTCTTGATGAAGATATCCTGACAATTGACAATGAAGTTTGGAAGCTCTACTTTGATGGGGCATCTAACAACAAAGGGTATGGTGCCGGCATTGTGTTCATTACACCAAGTGGGGAAAACCTACCCATAGCCATCAAACTAAACTTTGAGGTAACAAACAATGAAGCAGAGTATGAAGCATGCATCTATGGTCTTGAAGCAGCAGTAAGACTCAGAATCAAATGCCTTGAGATTTATGGGGATTCAAATATGATAGTTTCCCAAGCCTTGGGAAAGTGGAAGATCAGAGAAGAGCGTTTGGTTCTTTACCATAAACGCTTAAATGAACTGGCTGCTAATTTCTATGAACTGTCTTTCCATTATCTTCCAAGGATGGAGAATAGATTTGCTGATGCTTTGGCAATACTCGCCTCAATGCTTGATATAAGCGACGACTTCATAATCAAACCTGTTACAATTGAAGTTAAGCATGAGCCAGGTTGCATAACTCATTATTTGAATATTCAAGCGGTTGATAGCAAACCATAGTTTTAGGATATCTTCAATTACATAAAAAACAGACTCTATCCTGAGGGACCTCTAAAACAGAAAAGAGGACTTTAAGACAGTTATCCAAGGGTTTCATTCCAAATGGGGAAGTACTCTATAAACGGGTTTGGGATAACATCCATATGAGATGTGTCACTAAAACAGAAGCCCAACAGATCATGGAATGGATGCATGGTGGCAATGAAGGTCCACATATGAACGGAATTGCTTTAGCCCACAAGATCATGAATCAGGGTTACTTCTGGCTTACTATGAATCAAGATTGTGCAAGATATGTACAGAAATGCCATATGTGCCAAATCTACACCAAACTCCAGAAGAAACCTCCTGTACCTCTATCTCCTATCGCCACGCCTTGGCCATTTGCAACATGGGGCCTGGACATCATTGGCAAGATAAGTCTGAAGTCTTTCAGCAAGTATGAATTCATTTTGCTAGCTATTGATTATTTCTCCAAATGGGTTGAAGCTGCACCTTACCAAATATTGGAATCCAAATGAGTAGCACAGTTTCTCCATACCAACATCCTTTGTAGGTATGGGGTTCCTTTTGAGATCATCACTGATAATGGATCTCACTTCCAATAGGAGGTCACTCAGCTATTAAAGAAGGAGAAAATCCAACACCACAAATCTTCTCCGTATAAACCTCAAACAAATGGCGTAGTTGAAGTTGCAAATAAGACTCTCAAGAATATACCGCAAAAGATGGCTGACAACTATAAGGATTGGCACCTACACTTGCCATATGCCTTGTAAGGATAGAGAATAACAGTGTGTACTCCAACCGGTGCTACACCTTACTCTTTGGTGTATGGGATGGGAGTCGTCTGACCAATCGAGGTAGAAGTCAAGTCAACTCGCATTATAAGGGAGAGTCAGTTGGATGAAGTGGAATGGGTGAAAGGCTACCATGACCAACTTCTTGCCATCAACAAAAAGAGAATGGATGCTTTATATCAGATGCAAGGTTATTAATAGAAACTAGCTAGGCACTTCAATAAGAAAGTCAGGGACAGAGGATTGCAAGAGGGTCATCTTGACTTGAAAGAAATAAGGGCGCCTATTTATGATCCAAGGGGAAAATTCAGACCTAATTAGAGTGGTCCATTTGTGATTAAGAAGATCTTATATGGTAGAGCAGCAATCCTGATGGACTTGGATGGCATAGAATTTGCTAGCCTATGCAATCTGGATCAACTCAAGAGATACTTTGCATAAGCATCCTTGTAATTCATGCATAACATTTGCAATCATTGTGAAATCATGCACAACATTCACATTTTTCCTCAAAACTAGAGCTACGTGGACCTGATTCTCCATAAAGAGGAAAAAAGAATAAAAATCATGTATCATTGTAAGGAGATATGTAGGTAGCCCTTATGGATTCAGTCCAATTTATCAATAAAATTTTTATTTCACATTCATTTGGCTCTTAATTGCATCATGAAAAATAATAAAAAATAGAAAAATGATAAGCTCGCTAAGTTGAAAACCCGAAAGGGCGGCTTAGGCAAAAATTAGAGCAACAAAAGAGATAATAAAAAAAATAATGTTTTATTTGTCTCATTTAATTTTTTGAAACATCAAAAGAGAATAAAGACATAATTAAATCATTGTCCTAAGCTAAACATCAATCATGATTCTTGCTTTATCTCCTCAAGTATAGCAGCCCTCCTAGCCTTCTCTGATTTCCACGAGTTGACTATCCACCAGTCAATATACTGCAAGGATTTACTGCCTTGGTGAGCAGGATGAATAGCATGAAAACCACTTACCCATCCATTCCTGACAGCTCGAGCAATGGTTTTAGTAATAAAAATGGATTCAAACAGAGCACCATCTGGGGGCACACCTTGACTATGTCCCATTTGGCGCATAACCCTAGTAGTATGGTAAAATGTCACCATTCTCAGCCCCAGTAGATAGATCATCTTGTAGCCAAGGCTCATGGTCATGAAACTGTTGATCTTCAATCATTCACACCTCCATAGCAGGTCATCAGAGTCCAACTCCATCAGCCATTTTATCTACTCTTTCTCTGAGTTTCATTTGATCACAATGGTCTGGGTCCTATACTAAGAAGCAGAGTAATCCACCTTTGTGGGAGGTCCCACTATCCGAGATGGTCTCTCAGCCAAATTTGAAAAAGTGCAAAAGATAAGCATAAGAAAATATGGAAAGCAGTTGAAATGAAATTTAGAAGCCAGAGTTCAACCTGAAGAATGATAGGGTTGATTGTCCATGGCTCATCAGAAGTGCAAGACCTGTCCAAACTCATGATGGTCTTAGCTAGCACTATAGAAGCAATAGATCTCCCTTCCTCCATTTATGGAATCAGCTCAATGACTCTAGCATCCCCCCAACTAGTAGGGCTTACAAAAATATATCCTGCAGTCAGATAGAAGGATAAAGCCCGTATCCTTAAATGAAACCACTAATCATCCTTAAAATCTTTAGGATCATGGAATTCTGCAATCACAGCAGTTAGATCTACCCAATCATCTACTACCATGGGACTAGCAGTCTCTGTACTCAAGTCAAGAAGTCCACTGAAAGATTTGAAATATCCTAGTTTCTTAATAGGTGTAGCCAACATAGCCTTTGGATTATATTCGAGCAACACAGAAAACTCCTCGAATGTAGGACACATCTCCTCTATAGATGCCCTAAATCTGAAGACATGGGTAACTGAATCCTAAAAGCGCATGCATGCATGCAGAAACTCCTAGTCAATTTTTATGCCCCTTAGGGTGGGCATAGCACTTATCCCATTCCTAGGTTAATTCTCTCCACTTTGGTAAGGTTCTTGCACCATAGGAACATTGCATGGCTGAAATAGGGCTCCATTGTGAGGAATAAAAAATAATAAAATTGATGGAAAGCAAAAATATAGTTGAAAAATGACTTTTGGAGGCTCAAAAACTGATGGTACATACTGAAAAAGGATGAAATCTGCTTAAATAGGCGAAAATCTGATTGCGAGGGTTGCTATAGGTGGCATGCCAATCGTTTCACTTAGGCCGGTGGCACACCGATTGTGCCGCTATAGCCTGTGGCAAGCCGAACATGCCGCCGTCTGTGCCGCTCGGACCGATGGCACGCCGGTCATGCCGCTCCTGCCACCTTGTGCCATTTGTCCTCCAATAGATTTTTACCATGAGTTCTCAAAATTTCGGACCTAGTAATTCATTTTTTTTTCAAAACTAGTGCAGAAATGAGAGAAAAGCGTAAGGAATAGCACAATGGAAATCCTATTCAGTCGAGTGTCTGCATCCATATCATGCACCCATTTCACCCAAAACATCCATAAGTCATACATATCATACATCCAAGGTGTTGCATAAGCATAAAGAGTGCATATATCCAAAATATCATGTATACATCCAAAATGCTACATAAGGAGTGCATCATCCTTAGTACATGTACATGAAAAAGCAAAAGCTGATAAAAAAGGTCGCTAACAACCATGCCTGGGTCTATGGCATCCTCGCTTGGGCACCTCATCTTCGTGACCTTCCTCCATCAAATCCCTATCATACAAAAGGGAGCTCATAGAAAATGCATATCGGCCCAAGAGATTATAGTGATAGCGGAGGAACTCCATGGGAACCTGGAAAAGAAAGGAAAATGTGTGAGAATCACTATAAAGTAAATAAAGGTTAAAACGCCAGCTATGCAAAATTTTACCTTTGTAACATTCTCAGGAATAGTGGGAAAAAAGGCCAGTCGATCTTCAGGAAGATCGTAATGCCATGATCGGCCGTATAAGAAACATAATCAAGGTGAGTTGGCAAACATATAAGATTAGCAGGCAAGGGAACCATATTAGTCGGACCTTCCACTATAGCATTTGGAGTTGAGCCACTAGCCCCTGAAGGACCAATCCCATAAGGATCGACTGCAAAACCTGAAGGATCAACCATAACACCTGAAGGTCCAACCCTAGGATCCATGCTGCCAACTGGAATAGTACTATCAGCCCGTGGAAAGATGAAACTCCCAGCTTTGGAAGGAGGCCCTCGGGAAGTCACTGAGCTAGATCCCTAATGTGATGGTCCCTATAATCTATCCAGGGGAGGTGAGCCCTGCATCAAGGATGCCTTGCAGAACCCATCATAGTCCATGTCAGGCAACAGGTAATGTAGACAAGAAACTCTGTCAGCCCAACCATTCTCTCCTAGGATAGCCAGTCCATACCTCATGTCTACTAGAGGGGACTGTGGCATAACTCTCTCTCCTGTAATCTATGCCCTCACCCTCTCTCCCAAGTAGAACATCCTCGAAGACTTACAACGGAGTAAGAGTTGACAAGAGGATAAGTCCATGCTAGGCTTGATCCTGTCAGGGACCCACTCTGCGAATCTGCTAAAAGGCATCCATCTCACTTGTAAACAGATTGCAATATAAGCAGTAGAAGGTAAACAATAAGATTCAAGTAGCAAAGATCTGTCTGCAATTATCAAATGACGGTGCTATAAAGGAATTTCTGTTGGACATCCTCCAAAGATGTCTGTAGGGAGGGTCAATAGCAACAGGATCTCTCAATGGTGGAGTCAGCATCGGAAAGTGCTCATAAGCTCAATACTGCAAGAAATAAAATTTTGTCAGTCACTAGACATTGATCATATAACTGGATAACAGAGTATAACACTCACCTCGAGCATAATAGAGGTACCACTATGGCCACTAAGTGTCCCACGAAAAATGCTACACAGCTCCTGGTACATAGCACAAAGGGCAGCACCTCCCCAGTCAAACTCATCGATCTCATCCAGATTCTCCAGCGATTGCAGGACATTTAAATTAATGCTATCCTTATTTTTATGCAAAAAGGTACAGCTCAAGATAATCAAGGCACATAGTCTGGCACCCTAATCAGCATCATACTGACCTAGAGTTTGACCCATGGTCATTAAGGCCTGATGAAGCCAGGAGTGTGGGACATTAAGGTTCCCATGAGAGGGGTTAGCCTCAATCAGAGCAGTCATCTCTATAGAAGAGTGCTTGATCCACAAAGAATAAAACTTGAGATGACGAGATCTAAAATCATACCAGTAAGCATGCTCCACTAGAGGGGAGTGACTGTCATCTCACCGCAGGAAAGGTGGAATGTGTTTGTAGTATCCCACCAGCGCTCCGCCAATGCCCTGACCATGATGGTATTAACCGGTTGCTTGATGTCCAGCTCCTGCCACCTGAGCAAGCCAGATAGCTCGAGGCACAGATGGATAGCCTCCTGATTGCCCAAATAGAGGCGGACCAACACCATGACACTATAGCCTCCCTTGGGCCTCAACTGTACCCTTTGTAATTTTTATAAAAAAAAGGAATAAATAAATAAATAATGATAGTTATCAGAATTGTTATTAACTATGCAGGAATAAAAAAAACATACCTGAAGAGATCTAGTGTAGCTGACATGGCGATCTGACTTATTCAGTAATGTCTCCGGGTCTTAAGTACCTATTCCTGGCTGATTGAAGGCTTCCATATTGAGAGAGAGTTTAAAAAGAGAGAGAAAAGAAAGATATTTGGAGAGAGAAATGAGAGCTAGAGAGAGAGAGGAAAAAGTGAAAAAATGAACTTATGAAAAATGTGAAGGAATGAAGGTATATATAGGAGTAGAGGTGGGCCCCCACCCTTCATAATGACATCTTTTTAACTTTTTTGATTCGCAGGTCCAATTCACGTGGTTTCGCCATAACAGGCTCATTTTAAATCAGAATCCAGTTCTGTCTGAAGCAGTGAATCCGCATGATTTTTATCCATCTCCCAAAATAGACAGGGTCTCGATCAGAGTTCAAAATCTCTTGAAATTATAGAAAAATCAAAAATTCAAAAATAACTTAAAAATTGGAAAACAGACCAGACAGGGTTAGAAAAGCTAAAAATCAGATGTGGAGCTTTTGTACAACTCCCAATATGGAAAGGGACATTCAGAATGCTCAGAACGATGTCCTAGGCCTTCCAGTTCACACTTATTAGATTCAGCCTCTGTCTAGCCAAATCAGATAAGGGGGTAGCTGTGAACCCTCAAAATTGCACCTCCAGTTGACTGTCTTTCAGTTATGAACCCACAAAATCAAATATAGCTTGAATCGAAACTAAACCAGACCAAAACAGATGAAAAAGTAGGAGACAGGTCAAACTAGTTGGTCAGTGCGTGCCAGGCACGCCGCTTCTCTGGGCGGCATGCCGGACGTGCCGCCTATGCCGGCGACACACCCAACATGCCGCCAGGATGTCCGGTGACTCACCAGTGCCGCCGGTGAGCTTTCGGTGCCGCCGTCCATACCGCTGGTGCCTCCTCAGCAGTTCTATAAATAGAGCCTCCTTCAGGCTCATTTGACATAGATTCCAAGGCAGAAACTCTCTTATACTGATATACTTGTTGTTTTTAAGTTCTGTTTGAAATTTGATACAAAAGAGCTGTTGTTTCAATTTCAATTTCAATTTACATTCATTACACTATTTTGCTAATCTTTTGCTGTTAAGATTCAAATTCAGGGTTTCGAATCCAAGGTGGAGTTGAGATCCGAAGTTAAGCTCGTTCCATTCATCCGAAAGACAAGAAAAGCAAAGGTATAATCTTCTTTTCATTCTCAAGATTCTAAAATCATATCTAGGATTCTCTTTAGATCTAAACATAAAAGATCTAAAATTTATTAATTTAAAGATCAGAATTAAATTAATAAACAAACTATCACTTTTTCAAAGTCCCACCTTCGCAAGAAGGAAGAACTACGTGGGATTTGATTCCTATTCAATAGGATACGCAGGCTGCCATTCTGAAAAGGCATTAAGTCCAAAATCATTTTTAATAACATTTTCCCTTTTATATTTGTTATTTATTTCCAATTCCATACTTTCATTTCTTTAGTATGGTTGGGGAATGTATGCTTTTCCTAGTACCCATAAGAGCTAGAGGAAAGATCCTCTTATTTTATTCGTTTTGATCATGTAATAATTAAGTAGAATTTATTTTTGCTTATTTATCTATAATTGTCATTTCATCTTATTATATATATATGTTTCATGCATCATTATATTCCTATTCATACATACACAAAAATTCCTTTTTTTAAGAGTTATTTTGCACTTTTTAGCCGTACTAAAGAAAATTATATTTTCTCAATTGTGTAATTACCAAAACCTGATTCCCAAGCCCTCTTTGGTCACTTGCGGATTAGTGTATTTTTCATTGGGATAAATCAAATATTTTGTGGAGTCAATTATGTTGGGTTTTCTTTAATATTTCCAATTAAAACAATTAAATTAAAGTGGCGACTCACTTTCACAACTTCAAAATCAATTTTTTGAACTCACAGCGAGTTTCAATCGTGGTGTTTTTTCTAAAGAGCATTTCGATTACTCGACAGATCGGACCGGTGCTCGGGTGAGGCCTTACATTATGGTGTCCCTTGTTCAATTTTGAGCTGCTAATCAAGGTAATCAATCCAGCTCCAACACTCCATTTGTTTTAGCTCTTGTGCATGTAAAATAGTGGTGCAAACCAGGTATGGGCCAAACCAAATTTAACATTGATGCTGGTTATAATGGCCATCATACACCGGCTCAATGAGTAGGTTTATAGGCTATTCTTCACTATGAAAATGGTCGTTGTCTTGCTGCAACTTGTATGCTAATTTCTGGTTTATTTCCTCCTTTTGTTATGGAAGCTTTGGGTGTAAGGAGCACTATTCAATGGGCTCGACAGCATTGAGGTGGCGTATTACTCATGGAGAGTGATTGTCTAGCTTTGGTTCACCATTTTGAAGTCTCTTAGTGGTGATGTTACTTAGTTAGCTTTTGTTTTATTTGATATTGAGAAGTTGTTAGATCATCAAACTTTTTTAGGTTTTATTCCTAGGGAAGCAAACAATGTTGCTCATTTGTTGGCAAAAGAGGGAGCTAAATTTGATAATAGTTTCGAATGGATTCGTTTGCTTCCTTCTTTTTTCATTGATAGCCATGTAAAAGATATTTCTTCTAATGAATGATTTTCATTTTCTCTCAAAAAAAGAAAAAAATACTGAACACTTTTCAATTAGAGAAAGAAGAGACCACTCAAAAATAAATTGGGAGCATACTTGAGTTGGTGGAAAAAGTGAGAGACAGAGAAGAACTTAGAATATAATTTATTTTCTTAGACTGTCCAAATAATCCTAAAGCCCTTGAATTTTTAGGAATAATTGAAACAATAAACTAGTGAAGAAAAATATCCTTTCTTTAAAGAATTACCAATTATAAGATAGGATATACCATTGGTGGACTCTACTTAGAGCGAAGACAAGCTAAAGATTATTTAATTTGGAAAAGATCACACTTAGGAAAATTGATTTCTTTCTAACCTATTGGGAAAAATTTCCTAAATGCTGAGGAGACAAGGAAGTGTGAACTTTTAATTTTGCATCCTTATGATTTGGCTATAGCTTAACATCTGCTAAGATTAATGTGCTATGTAGAGCCATTATGATGATCTCACTAGGTTGTTAATGGGTAGGGTCAAGCGGGCAGAGTCCCTTGCCCCATGCCCTGTTGAAAAAATAAATTTCCTCAAATTTGCACTTCTAGATGACCGGCACTCGATTACGAACGCATAAAATCAAACTGAGCTCAAACTGAATCAAAAAAAGGCCAAAACAGGATGGAACTGGATTGAATAGGCATGAAACCAAAACCAAGATTGGGTGGCATCATCTGTGTGTTGCTTGGCATCTGGCATGCTGTCGGTGCCACTGATGCGCCGCGCATGCTGCCAGGCCCTGTAATTATTTACTGATTTACTCTCAGATTTTTTTCTATAAATATGCATCCACTCTTAGTCATTTAGACACAGTTTTCTAGACCCAAAAATTTTTAATTTCTCTTAACTTTTAAGTTAAAACTCTGTTTTTCTCAAAAAAATTAAGATTCTTTTTTTATAAAATTTACTCCTTTTTTCTTTACTAAAATTCTTTGAAAAGTAATTTCTAATTTATTTTATTTTTCAATTATTATTTTTTGTTACTTTTTTCTTTAACCTTTTTATGTAAGATTCAATCTTGGGAGACTTTGATCTTCAGATCTAGTAAAGCTAGGCCGATTCGTGCAAAAGAAAAGAAGATTAAATGTATAATCCCTTCTTCTCTTTCTTTTTGAGATTCTAAAATATGATATAGTAATCTCTCTCTTCTATCTTTCTTTAGAATCTAAACCTGACAAAATCTACTATTTTATTAATTAAAATATGAATTAATTAACAAATCTCCAATTTCAAAATCAACTAAAACATGATAAACAAGACTGAAACATAAAACCCTTCTTCCCAAGAAGGAATAATTGCTTGAAGTTTGATTTCCATTCAAAGAGATATACAGGCATGACAATCTAAGGCGTCAACTCTGCTAAAATCAACAACTTTCTTCCTTCTGTCACATTCTTCAATAAAATAGGTAAAATCATTTTTCTTTAATGAAATTAGTTCTTTTTATTTTATTTTATTTATTATGTTATTCCTTTTATTTTGTTATGTTTCTTCTCTACTTATATATCTTGTTTCTCTTTTGTAATTTATTTTAGTTAGTTAGGGAATGTGTGCCCATAAGGGTTAGAGAAAAGATCCCCTCAATTTTAATCTTTTTTGGCTTGTAATAAGATTTATTTTCCTTTCCTTTTATTGCCATTATTTTATTTGCCATATCATGCATTGCATGCCTTACATCTGTCTCATGCACCATATACAATGGATCCTGTATACATAAAAAATCTCTTTTTATCTTAAAAGCTATTTTGCAATTCTAAGCCAAATTAATAAAATAAGTTTTCTCAAGTTGTTTGTTACCAAAATCCAGTCCCAAGCTCTCTTTGGTCATTTATAGATTAGTGCTTTTTCTTTGGGCAAATTGATATAATATTGGAGTCAAATTTTGGTTTTTCTTTAATTTTCCCAAAATTAGATAAAATTAAAGTGGCAACTCACTTTTTTCAATTTACAACTTTCAAATGCCATTTTCTGAACTCATAACAAGTTTTAATCGTGATGCTTTTCCCAAAACTATTTTGGTGCTCGGGCGATGCCTCACAGAAAGTAGGCAAAGACACTTCTTGAAAATACTGCCATCGTGCCGTACAGGCTGATGGCTAATTCTTTCATAATTGAGGAGATTTACGATTGAGTACAATATAGAAGAGTTACCAATGGCCGCAACTGCCATATTCAAAGTATATGTGCACTAGACTATGGACAGACTATAAGTGGAACAGTTCCATGATACCTATGGAACTGAAGTAAGTTATGAGGAAGGGCCTATGGAAGATGAAGAAATAATATAGATGCATGATCTAGAGAAAATGCCTCCCAAGTTTGAGGATATGCAGCCATAGGTACATGTTCCTATGGAGGAAGTAAATATTGGCACTCCCTAGGAGTTAAGGATCACTTATGTGAGTTCATTATTGCCTAAGGATACTAAAGAAGTCATTATAGAAATGCTTAAAGAGTGTAGAGACTACTTTGAATGGAGTTATGAGGAAATACTTAGTCTCAATAAAAGCCTTGTAGAGCATCGCCTTCATATCAGACCTAAGTTCCATCCACATCAACAATCCCCTAGGAGAATGTCTAAGGAGGTGGAATTAAAGGTAAAAGAAGAAATAGAAAAATTATTAAAGGCAAGTTTCATTTAGAGCTATAAGGTACGTAGAATGGCTTCTCAATATAGTGCCTATAGCTAAAAAGAATAGAAAATTAAGAGTTTGTGTTGAATTTCGTGACTTGAATAAAGCTACTTCTAAAGATATGTATGTCATGCTTATGGTTGACAAGTTAATTGACTCTATAACAAATAATAAATTATTGTCATTGATGGATAGGTATTTAGGGTATAAACAAATCTTAATTGCAGAAGATGATATCTACAAGACAATTTTCAGATGTCTAGGATCCATAGGGACATTTGAATGGGTGGTGATGCCATTTGAGTTAAAGAATGCTGGTGTAACTTACCAGCTAGCTATGAATGCTATATTTCATGACATATTGGTTCATCACATGGAGATTTACAAGATGACATAGAGGCGAAGTCAAAGAGGGCTCAAGGAGTATGTTAATCACCTAAGGAAGAGTTTCCACAGGATGAGGGAGCATCAGTTGAAACTTAATCAGCTCAAGTGTGCCTTTGGAGTTTAAGCTAGAAATTTTCTAGTGTTCTTAGTTCATTAAAGGGGAGTTGAAGTTGAAAAAAACAAAGCAAAAGCCATTCTAGAAGCACAACCTCCATAGAATAAAAAGGAGCAATAGAGGTCTTGGGATAAGTTAATTACTTACGGAGGTTTATTTCTAACTTGGTAGGGAAAACTAAGAAATTTTTTGGCTTATTAAAATTGAAACAAATTGAGGAGTTTCTATGGGAAGATAGACACCAGTGAGCCTTCGATAAAATCAAGCAGTACCTATCCAACCCCCTCCTATACTCATGCCGCCTACGAAGGGATTTCCCTTGAAGTTATTCAATGTTATACCTGTCAATCGCAAATGAGTCTATTGGATGTCTATTAGCTTAAGACAATGCTACAGGCCATGAGCAGGCTATTTACAACTTGAGCAGAGTACTATTCCATGTGGAGGTATAATATTCTCTTTAACTCTATATTTGCTTGCAATAAACTTAGACACTATTTAATTAATTCTAGAATTTATGTGGTATCTTAGACAAACTTAGTTAAATGCATGCTCAATAGGCCATTACTCATTGGGAGAATTGGTAAATGGTCTTTAGTTTTAACAGAGTTCATAATAATCTATTTACCTTAGAAATTTGTGGATGGGCAGGTTTTAGCAGATTTTCTTACAGATCACCCATCCTTGGGGATTATAAGTGAGACATCAGCTATGGATTTGCAAGTCTATGGCATTGAAACAAAGCCATGGATTTTAAAGTTTGATGGTTCTAGTATAGAGAAGTCTACAAGAGTAGGAATAGTAATCATGTCACCTACTAGTGCTAAGACTTCATTATCACTTAACTTAGAATTTTAATGCACTAATAACTAGACTGAGTACGAAGCTTTGGTGATTGGCCTGGAGATTTTACAGGAGCTAGGTGCACAAGAAGTACTGGTAATGGATGATTCATAATTAATTTTGAGACAACTTACAGGGGAATATAATACAATACTATTTTCTTAGCACTATATTATACTGCTACAATTCAACTAAGTAGTTCTTTTTAGGAGATTACTTTCCTACATGTCCCTAGAGAAAAGAATTGGGAAATTGATGAGATGGCATAAATAGCTTATGAGGTCAAAACATCTCCAGAGTGGATCACTCGGATAAATGCAGTAATTCACGAAAACGGGGTATCCTATAGTTATAGTAAATTAATAAAAAATCTAGCGGAGTAGGCGAACGTACTCGTGAAGGAAATGATCTTTACATGGAAATGAAAGAATCTGGAGTAATTAATGAAGAAAATATTGGAATCATATTGAATATTTGACGATATATTCCATGCCTTGCTAAAAAACCGATCCTTGTTTACCAACCACACATTGTCTAACCAAATCCAATTCTCTCTCGATATGTTCATCAAAAAATCCGATTCGTGCAGATTATTCCCCCAACTAATGAAGTTATTATATATATCATGAGCGATACGGAAATGGAACGAGTAATCTCTTCCTTTATCCAAGGATCGATTCTCATAATAATAAAAATAAAAAAAATATATGTCGAAATTTTTTTTTTTCAAAATTTGCTAGTCCAAAAAAAATGTTCGACGGCAAGTTGATCGATTAATTCTTGACTCATAAGCTTATTCTGGTGCAGAAAAGGACACATCCATCCCTAACAAAAAGGGCATTCAAGTTAAAGTGTTCAACACAGACATTGGAGTTGTTGGAGATTGGAGGGTAGATTTAAAGAAATACCTTCACAATCCAAGCAAAAAGATGTTGTACATAATAGAATAAAGGTATAGGCACATAATTATGTCTTGATAGAAGGTGATCTCTATAGGAAAGGATTTGATGGTTTACTGTTAAGGTGCTTAAGCATCCCATATGTGTTGAAAGTAATGCAGCAGGTGCATGAAGGTGTTTGTGGTGTGCACCAAGCTAGAATCAAGATGAGGTAGTTGATGAGGAGGCATGGCTATTACTAGCCAACCAACCTGAAGGATTGTATCACTTATGCCAAAGAATGCTATCAATGTCAGAAATACAATAGAATACAAAGAGTTTCTACTAGTGAACTCCATTCTATAGTCAAGCCATGGCCATTTCGTGGATGGGCCATTGATCTGATTAGAATGATTCATTATGCCTCATCTAAAGGCCATTCTTTTATTATTGTGGCCACTGATTATTTTACTAAATGGGTTGAAGCTATGCCTACGAAAAAAGTAGAACAAGTAGATGTCTTACAATTCATTAAAGAGCATATCATCTATTGTTAAGGGATTTCACAGTCTAAGGAACAATGTTTATTGGAGATCAAGTGAGAACATTCGTAGAAGACTATGGAATTAAACTTCTCAACTCAATGCCATACTATGCACAGGCCAATGGATAGGCAGAGGCCTCTAACAAAGTGCTGATAGGGATCCTAGAGAAGATGCTGGAAGGGAATCTAATAGACTGGCACAAGACTTTGTTTGAAACACTATGGGTGTATTGCATTACCAAGAGAAGTTTCACTAGGGTAAGTCCATTCTCATTAACCTATGGATATCATCTAATTTTACCTATGGAGGTAGTGGTGCTTTCTCTAAGGGTTACAAAGCAGAATGGTTAAGACCTGAGTAGTACAAAGAAGCTATGATGATGGAACTTGAATTATTGGGTAAAAAAAGAATGCAAGCATTCAGCAGGATGGTGATTCAAAAGAAAATGGTCTCTAGGACATATAATTGTGAACCCTTAAATTCGCACCCTTGGGATTCGGTCTTAGCTTAACACATCAAAATTGCACTTTCAAATGACCAGCACTCAATTACAAACCCATAGAATCAAACAGGGCCCAAATAGGATCAAGAATGGATTAGAATGAGCCAAAAAATGGGGTGTGGCAGCCCGCAGGCCAACTGTAGTAATTCGCAGTTGGCTGTGGCAACCGCAGACCTCTTTGCGGTTGTTACAGGTATCCCTGAGGTTACTGTAGACCCTGAATAGTTACCGCAGTGTGCTTGTCCTTGTTTTCACAACAAAAATTCATGGTTTCGAGCCCCCAAACTCCCCCCATAAATACCTTACACCTCTTAACAACTTGGACATATAATTACCTGCTTCTATACTCTCCCTAAAGCTTTCTAAACTTTTTTCCTAAGCTTTTCAATCATCAAAACCCTCTTTCTAAACCTCTAAATATCTAAAATTCCATTCCAAAATCTCCTCCATCACATAAAACCTTATTCATTAGCCTCATAATCATCTGAAAACCTTATTCATAAGCCTCCTAATCACCTCAAGCCTTATTCATTAACCTTCCTAATCACATCAAACTCTATTCATAAGCCTCCTAATCACCTCAAACCCTATCTCTAAGCTTCAAAATCAAGAAAAGGTGTAATTCAAGTTATTTCTTTCAAAGAAAATTCATGGTACTCAAGCAAAGATGTGATTCAAGTCCCTCCAAGAAGAGTTCACGCTACTTAAGAGTTCTTCTTCCAAAAAGAGTGCTCGTGATATCCCCAAGCCAAGGTGGAACTTAAATCTAGTGCAAAGCTTGCTCCTTACATTCCTCGCCACTGAAAGCCAAAGATAAAAGTTCTTTCCTTTTCCTTTTCAATTCCAATTTTAAGATCTAAATATGAAAAGATCTAATTTTTGTTAATTAAAATTTGGTCTAATTAACAAATCTCTAAGCCTTTAAAATTAATCAAAACATGATAACAAAGGCAATGACTTAAAAACCCTTACTTCTCAAGAAGGAAGAACTGTATGGGGTTTGATTCCCATTCAAAGGGATACGCAGGCTTGCTGTCTCTAAGGCATTCAACTCCACTAAAATTAACAACTTCTTCTCTCTATCACCTTCTTCACATAGTCTAGGATCGAAATTGTTTCTCCTAAATAAAAGTCTAACTTTTAGTTCTTTTTATTACAATCGTTTTATCACTTTTTCTTATTTTAGTTATTTAGATTATATTTGGGGAATGTGTGCTTTTTCTAGAACTCATAAGGGCTAGAGGAAAGATCCATTGATTTTGATATTTTAACTTGTAATAGTTTTAAGTAGTTTTCTTTTATTTTTCGCATTTTATAATAATCATTATCCCATATTTTGCCATGCATTGCACGAATAACATTTGTTTCATGCATTATATTATATCTATTCATGCATACATAAAAATTTCTTTTGCAAAAACTATTTTGTATTTAAGCCAAACTAATTTTTTATATTGTTTTAACCAAAATCTGGTCCCGGAGCCGTCTTTGGTCATTCGAGGACTACTGTTTTTTCTTGGGATAAATGGTATAATTTTGGAGTAAATCAAATTAGGTTTTTTCTTTAATTTTCGCAACTAATATAAACAAAATTAAAGTGGTGACTTCTTTTACAAATTACAACTTACCAAATACAATTTTTTGAACTTATAGCGAGTTCCAATCATGAAGTTTCTCCTAAATGGGCATTTTAATTCCCTTTAGTAGATCAGACTAGTGCTTGAGTGAGGCCTCATAGTTGGCGACTCCAGTGGGGACTTCAAAATCTTTTTCAAATAGAAGATAAAGTGGATTACTCTTGATAAAATAAAAAGTTTAACTTTTAGTACAAAATAGCTTTTCATGCATCACTACATTGGGCTCCTTGTCCAAAACCCTATTTTCTTAGGAAAACAAAGGATATAAAGTAACATCAAGTGGGCAACCTTCCTTAGATATGCTTGCCAATAGTGAAATCATCTAGCCCACAACGTATCCTCTAATTCTTTTAGAGGTGTAACGAGTATGCACGTGCCGTTGGATCCACACGAGGCTCATTGACTCACATGCGGTTAGGTATATCGCATCTCTAGTGTGATGGATTCCTTTTAAACCACCCCTACCCTTTCATATAATGACCCATAGAACTTTCCTTTAGGATTGTATGAACCATAATACTAAACTTGGTATTTCATGAAACCTTTTTCAATCATTCATTCATACATGCATGCATAGCTTGAATCTTGTAAAGAGTGTAAAACCTATCCAAACACCTTCACACCCAAAACTTATGGTTCACTTAAACCCATGGTCAACACTCAAAGCCCATGGTCCACCTAAATCCATGGTCAAAGCCCAAAAACTAATGGTTCACCTAAACTTATGGTGAAAACCCAAAAACTATGGTCCACCTAAACTCATGGTCAAAATCCAAAACTTATGGCTCACCTAAACCCATGGTCAACACCCAAAACCCATGGTCTACTTAAACCTATAGTCCACCTAAATCTATGGTCAATACCCAAAACTCATGGTTCATCTAAACCCATGGGTCAACACCCAAAACCCATGGTCTACTTAAACCCATAGTCCACCTAAACCTATGGTTAACACTCAAAGCCCATGGTCCTAAACCCATGGTCAACACCCAAAACTCATGGTTTACCTTAGTCCATGGTCAAAATTCAAAAATGGTTCATTTAAATCTATGGTCCAGTCCTATGCAAACCCATGTCAAACTCATAGTAAAAATAAACCCGTTTATGGTACCCTCATCCTTATCCACAATCTTTATCCAAGTTAAACACTAACCTAGATTTGCAAGCTAAACACTGACCTAGCTTTCATCTTTCGCAATCCCTATTGAAGCTAAACACTGATATGGCTTTATCCTCAACAAACTTTACCAAAGCTAAACATTGACCTAGCTTTCATCTTTCATATTTTGCCCAAGCTAAACACTAATCTAGATTTATCTTCAATAATCCTTACCAAAGCTAAACATTGACCTAGCTTTATTCTTATCCACAGTCCTTATCCAAACTAAACCCTGACTTTGTTTCATCTTTTATAGTACTATCCAAACCCATGGCCCATCTAAGCCCATGGTCTAACCTAATCAAACCCATTATCCAACTATCACCAAACCCATGGTCTACCTAACATCCAAATCCATGGTACATCCTAGCTTAAAACCTAGGGTCACTTTATCATTAAGCCCATGGTAAACCATTCATAAATTACAATCCCAATTACTCGAGGTTAAACTCTAACCTAGCCTTCCAAACTACTTTTTGGTTCATCAAGGTTAAAATTTGACTTAGCCACTCAAAGCTAAACTCTGACCTAGCCGCTTAAAGTTAAATTCTAACCTAGCCACTCAAAACTAAAATCTGACCTAGTCACCCAAAGCTAGAATTTGATATAGCAACTCAAAGCTAAATTATGACCTAGCCACATAAAGCTAAAATTTGACCTAGTCACCCAATGCTAAAATCTGACCTAGCAACTCAAAGCTAAAATCTGATCTAGTCACCCAAAGCTAAAATCTGATCTAGTCACCTAAAGCTAAAATATGATCTAGCTACTCAAAGCTAAATTCTGATCTAGCTACTCAAAGCTAAGTTTTGACCTAGCTACTCAAAACTAAAATTCGACCTAGCCACTCAAAGCTAAATGCCAACCTAGCTTTCAAAGCTAAAATCTAATCTAGCTCCCCTAGCTAAATATTGACCTAGCTAACATCATACACCTCTACCTCCATCTTTACTCGTACACCATTAACCTAACCACAAGACATTGTGATCCATTGCCATTAAACCTAAGGTCTTTGGTTTGTCATACCCCACCATTTTTTCTAAAGCTAGATACTAACCTTGCTCCTTTTCCCTTTCATAAGGTTGCAAGATGTCTACTGGATTTGAGAAAGATGTCATGGATAAGGTTTTGGCCAAACTATTGGAACGACAAGAAGAGATGTGCAAGAGACAAATTGCCTAAATTCAGACCCAATTGCATGCCCAAAGGGAGGCCATATTAGATGATGTCCAAGACATGCTAAGTCGGGCTGGCATAAATCAAACCCTAAATCCCACTCTCCAAAAACCACTCAAACTAGACCAAACTTTGGCATCAGTTCAAGCCCATGCTTCTATTTCCTCCACCAAGCCAACATCTCCACCACTTCCCTCACCTAATATCCTTCAAATAAACACTCTCTTCCATTTAGCACTCGCTAAACAACTACAAATCACCTCCATTCCTATCGATCCTTCCTAAGGGAGGGAAGCCATATGTAATCCTAAGCTTGGTGTTTTCCTAACCAAACTAGAAGCCATGGAAAAGTTGATAAAAATTTTGAAAAAGAAGGAAGGCATGGTTGATACAAGTTCATTAAGCCTCTTCCCCAATGCCTGGTTACCACCAAAGTTCAAGATGCTGAATTTGGACAGACTTGATGGTACTACTTGCCCCAAGGTCCACTTAAAGATGTATATAGAGGCAATGCATCATTTTGGTATAAATAGTGAGCTCCTTGCTCAACTCTTTTAGCAAACCCTTACTGATCCCGCTCTAAGATGGTTTATTAACTTAGATGACACCCAAAAATAAACCTGGGAGGACATTTGTGATGCATTTGTCAAATAGTACCATTATAATATTGAAGTAGACATTACAAGAAGGGATTTAGAAAGCACCATGTAGCTTTTTAATGAGACCTTCTCCGCGTTCCTTACAAGGTGGAGGGCCAAAGGAGATCTAATGGTAAACAGGCTAACTGAGCAAGAATAAGTGGATATCCTCATCAAGAATCTGCTTCCAAACTATCGAGATCTCTTGTTAACACAATACCTACCCACTTTCAAAGCATTGATCACAACTGCATCTAATGTTGAAGATTACCTTCAAAGCAAATCAAAAATTGCCACCATTGACTTGGACATTGAGGAAGAATATGAACCCAAATTGAAGAGTTTGACTCTAGCTAAACTTGACCTATTTAGAATCAATCTAAGACCTCATTGGCAATAAAAACTTCTTTTACTCATCAACCTTTCAAGCCACCTAGTGAGTCAACAAGGCAAGAAAGATACTAGTCAAAGTCCATATCATTAAAGTCTGAGTCATCATCATCTTTTTCAGTCTGACTATCAGAGTTATCTTTTTCAAGTTTGTTTGTTAGAGTCATCTTTTTCGAGTTTATTTGTCAAAGTCATCTTTTTCAAGTCTGTTTGTCAAAGTCATCTTATTGAGTTTGTTGAAGTCATTCTTATTGTAATAAAGAAAGACGAAATTATTTAATAAAGTTCCTTTCTTTATGTGTTTCTTTTCATCCAATTTGAATGAAACAATGAATTTTTGCTCTAATAAGGAATCACATATGAAGGGTCAAGAATTCATGTAAGGCCACAACAAATGATCATTAAAGGTAGCCTTCACCAAAATTGCAATCCCTTGGAAAACATTCATATTCCCCAGGCAGACATCCATGTCACTTTCTTTCCAAACTAACACCCCTTTGCCAAAGTTTGAGTGTTTTGCAGAATACCAAAGATCCCATTGTTGCTACCGGCAGGGGGCAATCCTCAATCATCTTCATAAGCAAAGTAGAATAGATAGCCTTGCTAACTGAAAAGGGAAAGAAAACCAAAAATCCAACCCATGATCCAAACAGAATTAGACTTTTCCAAGCAAGATGAAACAAATAGCCTTGCCAACCAAAAAAAAAAAAAAAAAAGAGGAAAATTCAAAAAAAAATTCAAAAAAAAAAAGAGAGAAAAAAATCAAAAAGAAAATTAAAAAAAAAAAAAGAGAAACTCGGAAGGGCGGCTTAGAGCAAGTAATCAAAACCCATAAAAGCAACTTACCCAAAGGATGGAATCAATTCAAAGCAATAATTCAAGATGGAGCTTTGTTTCGTTCAAAATTGGATGCACTATCTAGTCCATTAATCCTATCTCATCTAAAGATAGTCATTTTGTTAGTCTTACCTTTCACAGAGTCATACCCCATTAAGTGTTTTCACCACTCTTGCTTAGAGTTTTTAGCCTTGTGTCTCATTTTATCATTACCGCATCAGTCAGAGTCTAGTCTCACCTCTCAGTCTATGTGTCCGACTTGTTGAGTCAACTCACAAGGTGGCATCCTACCTATCTCTTTCAAAAACACCTTTACCTCTACCTCCTTGATCAAGGCTTACTATCTCTTCAAGTGATCAACCATCTCATCCTTCCAAAGATTATGTGTCATGGGTATATTATTATCAAATTCACTGGCAAAATATCAAGGCTTGGACTCGTTAGCAGAATGAAGGCCCATCATCAAAGCCCAAGTTTCTTGGCTAAATTGCCTCCTTTTGAATACTTGTAGACTCCTTTAAGCTCAAAGTCTCTTTATCAATTTTGCTCAATTAATGAATCCACTGTCTCAGTGTGAGGCCTCACTTGAGCACCAGTTCAATCTGGTAAAGGGAATCGAAATGCTCATTTGGGAAAGAACTCATGAGGAAGCCCTCGAGCTTATTTTGAAAATCATTTTAGAGTTACCACCTTAATTTATTTTTTGGAAAAATATAAGGAAAAAACCCATTTGACTACTATCATTACCCAAAGGAAAAAGATTACTAGCCTTGAAACCAAAGAGGATTCAGGGACTAGGTTTTCAGTTTAACAAAACATGTTTGGCTAGGTAATATAAAAGTAACTTAAAATATATTTTATGAACAATTTAAGATGCATAGACAATTTATAATATGTATGGTCATTGATTCCAATAATAAATATAAGTAATAATCCAAAATAAAATTAACATTACAAATAAAATTTCAAACATAGGAGATACCTCCTCTAACCCTTATGGGTTCTAGGGAAGTCACATATTCCCTAAACTAATCCTAATAATAAAGTAAAGAAACAAACACAAAAGTAAGTGAAGAAGGCGGTAGGGGGATAGTTGATTAATTTTAATTGGATTCAATGTTTGAACCAAGTATGTCTACGTATCCCTTTGAATAGGAATTAGAACCCACACAGTTCTCCCTTCTTGCGAAGAGGTTAGTTTAGCCTACCCACTTTATCATGTTTTGATTGATTGATTAAAAGAGGGTTGAATTAATTAATTAATTTAATTGATTACCGAGTTGATTAGCTAGCAACCTAGAAGAATCAATTTAATCAACTAACTAAAAGAGATAATAACCAAATAGAAAGGAAAAGAAGATTACCTTACGCTTTTGTAGCTTAGAGACATAGGGCGGATGGAGCGAATGACCGAATCATAATTCCAGCTTCTCCACGCACGAGACACGAGCCTTAGACCACCAGAACACAACTTCACCTTCTCCACACGACAGACACGAGCCTTGGGTAAAGAGCTTGCCTCAAATAGACGGCGGAAAGCCTTAAACTAGTTGAGTAGGAATCAAGGAGAAACCACCCAATGTGTTTGGCAAAGCAAGGAGCAAAAGCAAAGCAATTTACCTAAAGTTAGTGCTTTTTAAGCCTCTAAGTCTGTGTGTCTTAAGAGCAGAGAGACCACCTCTATATATAGCGAGAAGAATGAAGTATAGAGGCTGAAATTTCCAATATGGGAGCAGAAACATGCCGCCAATGCCGCACAAGGCTCTACGGCAATGCCGCAGAGCGATGTGGTAACTTGCTCTGATTCATCCATTCTGTTCGTTTTCGTCTGTTCTCACTCGTTTCTTGTCCGTTTTCCATGATTCCAATTGCATTGCACTCATTATTGAGTCTTAGATGATTTGATGATAATTTAAGAGCCTTGATTGATTCCTTTCCTGACTGAATGGTCTGTAATTTTGAGAGGTGAAAAATTAAGGGTTCACAGTTGCCCCCTCATAAGGATTGCTTTATCTAGTAGGCAGTTCTGATGAGTATGAACCTTAGAATGAAGAAGATGTTCCTGGTATATTTGGAAGCAGCAGGAAGTTCTGATGAGTGTGAAATGAAGAGAATGCCCCCGGTATATTTAGAAGTAGCAGGAAATTCTGGTAAGTGTGAAATGAAAAGGATGCCCTTAGTATATTTGGGATTGGCAGGAAGAAAATTACATTTCCTATCTGGTAGAAACTAGAAGCCATGTTCTTGTCTAATGGAAATGAAGATAATCCTGTCTGGTAGGTTGTGATGACGTTGATGATGACGATCCTGTTTGGTAGGATCTAGAAGCAATATTCCTTTCTGGTAGGAATGATAATGATGATTCTATCTGGTAGGATCTAGAAGTAATATTTTTATCTGGCAGGAATGGCAAATCACTAGTCTTATCTGGTAGAAGTGATGATGACGATCATGTCTGGTAGGATCTGAGAGTAATATTTCTGTCTAGTAGGAATAGCAAAGCATTGGTCCTTTCTGGTAGGCACGATCATCCTTTCTAGTAGGATTGATAAATTATCAGCCTTGTCTGGTAGGAGTAGAACATCTGTCTGTAATTATAGAAATCTTCTATACGTTGAATCTTGAGTAACAGTGGTCAGATGCTTAAAGGAGACTATTGCGATCATATAGAAACTTGCTGTTTTGAATTCTGACTCAAGACGGGTTCACTACTACATTCCCACTTGAAAGTTACTATGCAGAAGGTACTATATAAAGGCGTGCCACCTTTCACTTTTTGCAGCTTTTCTCATTTGTTAAATTTTGCTTCTCTTTCTAGAAACCATTCTCTCTGACTTCTCTATAAAATGGCTTCCCCTTTTAGCAGTCATCATACCAGGAGCTACCAAGTACTAAGGCATGATCCCAACCTGGTGGACTTGCTGCAGGAACTAGAGCACCATGTGTCTATTACTAGTGTCATGGAGGTATTTACTATTTTGCCCTTCTTTCCTATTGCAATGTTAGTTCATAAGAAATATATGCATGTAAATTTTTTTTTACAAAGACTACTACCATTAGATTGAGAGGTGGTAAATCAAATTTATCTGCTGTCTCTACTTACCTGGAGACTCATCCCCGAGTCTGAGGGTTGATTGAGCAGTCTGGATTGCTAGAATTTCTATCCTTGGATTATACCCAAAAGGGTAATATTTCTTTGCTGCGAGCATTGGTAGAGAGGTGGTGGGATACCACAGACACTTTTCACTTTCCATGTGGGGAGATGACCATGACTCCTTTGGATTTGACGATGTTAGCTGGTCTGCCATTTTGACCTCGAGCCTTAGAATTTTATCCTACTTGGACCTCTATCTCATTAGAGGCTATGGTTGGCTTATTGGGTGTTGACCCTCCCCGAGGCGATCCACATGTCCCTCATTCTTTTCTCCGAGGGCAGATTGACATTTATACTTATGATGTGGGAGTCCTTTCGGATGAGCAGGCTGCCCGCTTGCTGATTCTGATGATATTAGGTTGCTCATTCTACCACACACGGAGGGATACCATTGATCTGAACATTCTGTGCTCACTGGAGGATTTATCCATTATTGGAGAATTTGACTGGAGAGGTGCAGCCTTGTGCATGATGTATAGAGAGATGTATAATCTGTCTCGAGGCGTGTTCGCTGCTTTAGGAGGGACTTATATCATCTGGGAGGTATGCTTCTATCTTTCTACTTCTGTCTTGTACCCACTATCTCTGTGTATTATGATTATTTTCCTTTGCGCAGTATTGGGCCTACGAGCACTTTCCTTTTCTTGCTCCTGCTTTGAGGGATTGTACAGCAAATCATATCACGAGCGGCTATCTTTGGCGGACACAGAATCGCCGTCATAAGGAGAGATACGATTTTTGCCATATTCGAGATTTCTTCTCTCATTTAGTATCATCACAGGTATGCACACATGCTTGACACATCATCCTCATCACTCATTCTGATATTCCATTTTTCCCCACTGTTCTTTTTTTTTTTCACAAGTTCGGTGGTTACCTTTCGCTGACAGAACTCATCACTCCATATCATGAGTCTGGTGTGGCTTTGTCTTCCCGCCGCTTCCTTTTGCGCTTCTGCACTGATTCCATGTTTTACCTTAGTGAGAGAGTTCGCAGCTAGATTACAGGAGAGAGGATTGTCCCAGCTGATCCCCCTGCTGAGATGTGATATGGATCGCGCATCTCTGATCAGGATTCATTAGTAGCAAGCCTTCCAGTTGAACCTCTCTTGGACCTTAAGGGTGACTATAAGAGCTTTTGCATGCATCGCCTACTTTCGTGCATCCCATTTCTTCCAGGACGGGCCCATTATAGTTATAGATCTTCTACCACAGGATCAGTTCATACTTCTGCTGCTAGAAGGAGTGGTGGTTCGAGGTTTACTGCAGATGCCCCTTCTGATAGGGCTGGATCGAGTGAGCAAGTGAGTTTTCCCGCCTACTTATGGGTAAGAGAGGACTTGAATTATGTTTCCTCTGATCATAGCTTAGCTTAATATGAGATCCCTCATGACCTCCCCATTGATTTTATCCCATTTCCAGATCATGTAGCCGAGGTATATGCTTCTGCCCCTTTCCTAAGCTTACTCTTTGTCACCTTAATGCAGTTTCTTACTCATATTTTCTTTATGCAGATCCCTGAGGACTGGGCTCGCCATAACTATGAGATGGTTCATCGCTTGAGGACAGCATTGTCTGTGACTCTCACTTTGAGTGGTCGTGAGGAGGGAGATGATGCAGATCGGAGAAGGAGATATAGGCGAGGCCAGCGTTAGCTTTCTTCCTATTATGCAGATGTTATGCTGACTCTATGTATGATTATGTATGCAAGTATGCAAGTTGACGTGAAACTTGACTCATGTTCTATTTTATTAGTATGATGCATGGATGTTATGACTTGATTATGCAAGGATTTGACTTATGTATGTTATGAATGCACCTTTTCTATGAATGAATGCGTGATAGGGCTCCACCATCTTTCCCTTTTGCTCTCTCCCCCCTTTTTTTTCATCAAATTCTCCTCAAATACTGCATGATCTATAAAAGGGGTTGCGATAGTTTACGGCGACGTGCGGTAGGGGTGCAGCAACTGGCCATCTTGTGCGGTGTCGCACAGCCTTATAGGGCTGCCACAGAGAAGCTTGTGGCATAGTATTAATGTCTGTGACAGTGCCGCAAAAAGACTTGAGGAAACCCACGCTCTTCTGCGGCAACCCCAACGAAAATCTTTAATTTTTCCTTATATATACCCTTCTTATGGCTTAGAAATCCTCACAACTGCAATTCAACTTTTACAATACTTCTCCTGCTCTCTTCTCTTGACTTTTCTCTCATTTTTTCTTCTAGTTTCCCTTTTTCTTTTTACTCATGGACCCCTATTTTAGCATTTAATACATTTATGGACCAAAAACCTTGAGCAAGTGGAGCACATTAACTTAGGGACTTTTGGGATTAGTGCCATGCCAACCTTGAGAGGGGTTAGGGTGGATTGGGACTTTTTGAGGGCTTGTTTGAAATTCTGGGATCTTAAGGCACATTTTTTTAGATTTGGGGCTGGCATGGATGAAATGTGCCCTACTTTTGAAGAATTCAATGTGTTACTAGGATCTAATCCTGAGGCTGACTTGGCTACCCCCACACTAAGAGTGGGATACTTCAATTCATTTCTAAGGCTCTTGGGATTGGACACTGAAACTACTAGCCCTATGGTCGTGAATGATTGGGTGGACTTGACTACTGTAATTACCGAGTTCTATGATCCCCGAGGTTTTGAGGATAAGGAATGGTAGGATCGTCAGATGAATGCTTTAGCTTTTTGTCTAACTGCCTGATATCTCTTTATAGGTTCAACTGGTTGGGGGGACATTAAGATAACCGAACTAATTTTTTAGGTGGCTGAAGGTCGCTCTATAACTGGGATTATCTTAGCAAAGACAATCTTTAGTTTGGATCGAGCTTACAAATGTGATGGGCCTTAGTCTGTGAGTCCAATCATTCTGCAGGTATGCTTTTCCTCCTCCTTTTCCTTTCTCTTTGCCCTTTCCTTTCTTACTTAGCTATGTTTCTATACAAATTTGGCTAAGGGATCATTTGAAGGTGGTTGCCCCTCCTACTAAAAAGGACTACTCTGCTTCATGGTACCAGTCTCGCACCATAGTGAGGAAATTCAATTCTGAAAAGGAATGGACTGAATTGGTGTTTGAACTCGACCTCCAAGAATTGCTGTGGCTTTGTCCTTGGCATAAGATCAAGAAGTTTATGAATATTTGTTATGGCTATAGGATGGTTTATTTGCTAGGTTTGCATATGGTGACATTTTACCAAGGAACAAGGGTGATGCACCAGATAGGTCATGCACAAGGAGTGCCCCCGGACGGAGCTATCTTTGAATCTACTTTCATCACTCCCACTGTGGCTAAGGCTGTTACCAATGGCCCGCGATTTTCATATTGTTCTTCCATCTCGTTGCTTTGATAAGATAGAGGCTTACACTTTATGGTGGATTGCTACATCTTGGCCATCAGAGAAGATAAGGAGGGTGACTTTACTCAAAGAGATAGAAGATGACACTTCTATAGGGGTACTACTGACGATTAGGAGATCTATTATTTAGGGCTTTAGGCGAAATTTTTTGATTTCTTATTTTAGTGAATAAGACTCTTAGTTTCATCTTAAATCCAATTTTGAATAAAACATCATCATTTTCCATTTTTTTGTATTGAAACAATAAAATTTGGCACAAAAGAAAATTTATTAATGATTTGGACTGCACCCAATGAGGGCTACCTACGTATCTCCTTACATGATTTATTTCTATTACATATTTTTCTCTATTATTTTGGAGAATCAGGTTCACATAGTTCTAGTTACAATGCATCATTATATGAAGTATCGCTTTAATTGATCCAAGTTGCAAGGGTTGGAGAATTCAATTTCATCCAAATCCATGAGAATGGCACCTCCACCTGACAAGATGCGTTTAAGCACATAAGGTCCAGTCCAGTTTGGTCTGAATTTGCCTCTAGGGTCGTGCACTGGGGCTTGGATTTCCTTTAAGACCAAGTTTCCTTCTTATAGTTCCCTATCCCTTACCTTCTTGTTGAAATACTAGGACAACTTTTGTTGATAACCCTATAATCGATATAATACATCCATTCTCTTTTCTGCAATAGTATTCAACTGGTCATGATAGCTTTTAATCCATTCTATCTCATCAATATGACTTTCTCTCATGATCCTGGCTAATTTGATTTCCACCTCAATCGGTAGCACAACTTCCATTCTATATACTAATGAGTAAAGGGTTGCCCCAGTTGGTGTACGGATGGAAGTCCTATATCCCTACAGAGCAAATGGTAATTATTGATGCCAGTGCTTGTGATTATCGGTCATCTTTTGCAGGAGGGATTTGATGGTTTTGTTTGCTATTTCAACTACCCCATTAGTTTGTGGTTGGTAAGGAGATAATTTGTGATGCTGGATCTTTTCTTTTTTCAAGAGATGAACTACTTCTTTCTAGAAATGAGACCCATTATCTGTAATAATCTCCAAAGGTAGTCCAAACCTACAAAGGATGTTAGTTTGGATGAAATGAGCCACTCTTTTTGAATCCAATACCCGATAAGGTGCTGCTTCTACCCACTTTGTGAAGTAATCAACTGCTATAAGGATGTATTCATGACCAGTAGATGATTTAGGGTTTATTCTTCTTATGACATCAATGCCCCAAGTTGCAAAAGGCCAAGGAGTAGATATAGGCTATAAGGGCATAGGAGGTTGCTTCTGTAGTTTGGCATAAATCTAGCATTTATGACATCTTCGTACAAATTTTGCACAATCTTCATTCATAGTAAGCCAAAAATATCCCAGATTTGTAATTTTCTAAGCCAACATGATCCCATTCATGTGTGGCCCTTCTTCCCCTCTATGGACCCATTCCATGATATGTTGTGCCTCCTCTTCAGTCACGCATCTCAAGTGTATGTTATCCCATGTACTTTTATACAAAACATCTCCGTTTAGCAGGAAATTGCTGGCTAACTATCTTAGAGTTCTTCATTCTGATTTAGAAGCCCCTTTTGGATACTTCCCATTCTTGAGATAATTGAAGATGTCCTAAAACCAAGGTTTTTGATCAGTTAGTTGAATATTCATGCACAAAGTATAGTACCCTGGTTCTCGCTTCACTTCAATCACCACAGGTCTGATTATTTCCCCATCTCTCATGTCTAGCATTGATGTAAGTGTTGTTAGAGCATTTGCAAATTGATTCTTGGCACGAGGCAAATAATGAAAAGATAATTCATGAAAATTTTCTGTGAGATCATCCAAGCACTTATGGTAAGGAACCAAACGCTCTTCTCTTATCTTCCATTTCCCAAGTGCTTGAGACACAATTAGATTTGAATCTCCATAAACCTCCAAGTAATCAATCCTTAAATTCATAGCAACCTCTAGGCTAGCTATGCAGGCTTCATACTCTGCCTTATTATTTGTCACTTGAAAAGCTAGCTTGATTGCCATAGGCAGATTTTCTCCCTCAGAGGTGACTATAACAATTCCAGCACCATACCCTTTGCTATTAACTGCACCATTGAAGAATAATTTCTAGACTTTAGGCTCAATTTGCATGATCTCTTCATCGGGAAATTTTGGTTCTGACCAATTACTGTCTATTGGGGCTACGGCTAATTGATCTGCTATCACACTCCCTTTTATAGCTTTCCTCTGGACATACTTCAAATCAAAAGCTGCGAGAACTGTCATCCATCTTGCCATCTTACTGTCAAGAACTGGTCATTCCATGAGAAATTATAAGGGACTCTTGTCAGCCATGACATTGGTAGTCTATGAACTCTAATAATGCTGAAGCTTATGACATACCCATACTAAAGCAAGGCATAACTTCTCGATCTGATTGTACTTGAGCTAATGAGTGAGCATGCGCTTACTTAAGTAATAAATGGCATTTTCTTTATATGATTCAGCAGCATTTTAGGCGAGCATTGGCCCCATGGCTTCTTTTGTAACGGAGAGGTACAGTAATAGAGGCTTTCCAGGTGATGGTTGTAATACAAGAGGGCTTAGCAAGTACTCTTAGATTTTCTCGAAAGCTTTATGGCAATTACCATTCCATTACTTAGAGTTTCCTTTTATAACAATTTGAAGATTGGACCACAGACGTCTGCTAATTGAGTTATGAACTGGCTAATGTATTATAGTTGTCCAAGGAAGCCTCTAATTTCTTTTTCTGTCTTAGGTGCTGGCATCTCCAAAATAACTTTTGACTTTGCTGGATCCACCTCTATTCCTCTCTTACTAACTATATACCCAAAAACACTCCGGATGATGCTCTAAATATGCACTTGGTGGGATTCAACTTGAGATTATATTGGTGGATTCTAGAGCAAAATTGCCCTAAGGCGTGTTGGTGATCCTCTGCTGTTTCAGACTTGATTACCATGTCATTGACATATACCTCAACATCTTTATGTATCATGTCATGAAAGATTGTGGTAGCCATCCTTTGGTAAGTCGCCCCTGCATTCTTCAATCCAAAAGGCATAACTCGGTAGCAGTATGTACCCTACTCAGTCACAAAGGCAATCTTTTTTTTGTCAAGAGGATGGACTTGAATTTGGTTGTACCCTGCATATAAATCAGTTAAGAAGACTACTTCATACCCGGCCATACAGTCAACTAACAAGTCAATATGAGGTAATGGAAAATCATCCTTAGGGCAAGCTTTATTTAAATCCCGATAATCCATGCACATCCTGACTTTCCCATCTTTCTTTGGTACTAGAACAATGTTTGCTAACTAAGAAGGATACCTGATTAGCTCAATGAACCCATTGCTTAATTGCTTGGTGACTTCTTCCTTGATCTTTAAGGATAACTCTGGCTTCAGTCGTCACAGCTTCTATTTGATGGGCTTTACATGTTCATAAGTAGGAATTTTATGAACAGCTATAGCTGGATCCAGCCTAGTCATATCCTTGGGTTTCCAAGCAAAGAAATTTAAGAAGTCTTGGATCATTTTACTCAAGCTGTCCCTTTCATGACATGATGATGTAATGAATGTAGTTTTTGGTTTTTCATTCGTGCCAAAACTTATTGATTCTTTGCCATTTTTTATTTCATTTAGTATTTCATTCAAATTGGATTCAAAATAAGGAAAATGAAAGGAAACAGGAAGCATAGGATCATAAGAAGAAAAGTGGAGCTTTTTATTATGAATAAAAGAGCTGATGTCCATTATTACATCAAAATTAAAATAAAAAGCAAAAGGTTCGACTATCGTCTCAAATGAGGAATTAGAACTAAAAGACTCTGACTTAGGTTCTGACTCAGACTCGAATTCTGACTCGGACTCAGACTCTGGTTCGGATTTGGACTCCGGCTCGGACTCTGACTTGGACTTGCCACCCTTTCCTTTCTTCTCATAATACCGGTTGTTAGGTCGGGTTAGAGTTGTTTGGATAAATTGGGTTAAGTTAGCCACTTCTTCGTCTCTTATTAAGCAAATTTGCTCAAAGAGAGCAGCCTTCATATTATCCTCCCAATCTTATTCCAACATGAAAACTGGTTCATAGTCTTCTAAGGAAAGCCTTTCTAGAGGGCTGCCATTTTCTCTTTATCCCTTTTCTCTACCTCAGCTAGATCTTCTTTTGTAGGTTTGTAACCAAGACTGAACGGTGGGTTAGCCACAGGTACTCTTTGAACTGGCTCACTCCTTGCTGCCTCTTACCCAGTCCTTCTTCTTTCTCTATGAATTATACTATCTCAAAGGCAAAGCCTAATAATGGCAAAGTCAGTAGCTCAAGCTGTATCTCCAGAAGCTCAGGCTGTATCTCCAGAATTGGCACAAAACTTGAGACCTCACTTTTCCCATGCATATCCCCCTTAACAGTGACAATAGAAGATCCATAAGGAAATTTCAGCTTTTGATGGAGGGAAAAGGGAATAGCTTTAGCTTGATGTATCTAGGGTCATCCAAGAAGGAGATTATAGCATGCTGGTACATCAATAACTTGAAATAGGATAGGATAAGTGACAGGTCTAATGATGACATCCATGGTAGCCACACCCAAGGCCTCCCTCTTTGTGTTGTCATACGCCCTTATAATCTGGTCAAAAGGTGTGAAGTCCGAAGCCTCTAATCCTAAGTAACTTGCTACTTTTAATGGACAGACATTCAAAGCAGACCCATTGTCTACCAATACCATAGGAATTATTTTCCTCTGAGCAAAGAATATTATGTATAAGGCATAATTGTGATTTAGCTCTCCCTTGGGTAGGTCATGGTCATTAAAAGAGATGGAGGTAGCTTTTGTGGGTTAGTGAGAGAGGCCACTAAAGCCTTAGAAGTGATGTCTATGGGAGCTTGGCATTGGTTCAACGCCTTGCAAACAACTTGGTGATGAGGGTAAGATGATTGAATAAGACTCCAAATAGATATGTTGGCTTGGGTCTTTTTCAGCTGCTTAAGGATAGGATCTTCATCAGGTTCAATGCCTCTTTTCATTTTTTCAGCAGGGGTTGGGATAGGTTGGATAGGTGGCTAGTCATTTTGTTGGGTAGGTGCTTGGTAGATCCTGCCATTTCTGGTTATAACATCAATCTCTTCCACAAGATTACTTAAATCCAAAACACAACAATATTCAGAAGTTGATCGAATCAAAGAGATATGATCAACTTTGAGATTAGTGGTGGTGATGAGGTTGATTTGGTGGTTAGGGAGAGGATTGGTGGAAATGTTGGGTCTTGGTTTAGGAGAAATGATGTCCCCACTATCTACAAGATCCTGTATATTATGCTTCAAATTCTGACACATTTCTGTTTTGTGGCCAGGCCTTTGGTGATACTCGCATTATTCATTAGGATTGTGATTTGCAGGAAGTGGGTCAGGAGGAGCTATTGGTTCCAAGGGCTTGATCAACTTAGCTTCTAAGGCTTTCTTGTATACCACAACCAGAGGAACCCCCAATTCAGTAAAGGACCTTCTCTCCAATCTGAATGGCTGATGATGAGAAATGGCAGATATCTCCCCTTCCCTCTTATTATTTGAAGCAATGACATTAGCTTGATAGGGAGTACTCTTCTTGTATCTGTTATGGATGGTTTCATCTTTGATGTGGCCACTTTGGATCAAATATTCTATTTTGGAGGCAGTGGCAATAAGGGCTTTAAAGCTCGAGAGGTATTGTGTGAGGAGATGATTTTGGTATACTGGCAAAAGGTTCTTCACAATTATATCAACCTGCTCTTATTCAGTTGGTTGATTCACTATTTGGGCTGCTTTTTCTCTCCACCTCATAAGGAATGAGGAGAAAGATTCCTTCAAGTTCTACTTGGTAGTCTCCAAATCACTCCTTGTGATATCCACTTCAATGTTGTACTCATACTGCTTACAAATGTATTGCAGATATCATCCCAAGTCCTCTTTTTACTTATATCTAGGTCTAAAAACCATTTTATAGTAGTTCCAGTGAGAGATTGGTGAAACAATTAGGCAAGGAGCTCATTATCAACCCCCAAGGGAGCCATTGCCCCCACATACATCTTCAAGTGCATCTTAGGGAAGATTGTCCCATTGAATCTATCTAGCATTTGCATTTTGAACTTTGGTAGAATTCTAGCATTAGGAAAGAGGGCTAAAGAACTGGCATCAATCACATCATCATGTTTCTTAATGTTTTTGAGGGTCTTTTCCATAACTTCAAATTTTTCCATTAAAGTTTTAGCATTCATATAGGAAGAAAATTCCTCTTCTTGAAAAAGATTCAAAGGAGAAGGAGTGGTAGAATAAGTGGCATTTGGTATTTGGAAAGTGACAAGTGATGGGGTAACATATGGAATTGGGATAGAGGGTGAAATGATATTTGGAATGCAAGGTGCATCAACTGTAGCCTTTCCTTTATCAGTCAAGTCAATAGGGACATTAAGGGAAAAGGAGGTATTTACAATAGCTTGGGTCATGTTTGGATTGGTGTAGTATTTGAACTAAGGCCGGCTCGACTCATAATAGCTTGAACCTCCTCCAAAATGGACTCTCTCTGCTCTTTGAACTGGGCTCGCTGGGCCTCCAAAACAGCTTGAAAATTCCTTTCTTATTTTATGAGAAGATTTGTTAAGAATGAATTCAACTGGGCCTCTTCCTCTGTATTAGTTGCATTCAAACCACTATCCTTCAATCCACTTGTTCCCGCGGCCATCTCAGGTACCTTGTGATAAGGAAAAAAGGTAGACAAAATGAGTATAAGACCAAGGTAATATAGCAAGATGACAGACCTTTGGGCTAGCATTGATATTCTTAGGGATGGGTATTTTAGTGAATCATAGGCTTGGTGAGCTCTCCACTTGTTTCAAGGTTCTTGGGTGATGAATGTACGCATGAATGAAAAGTCATTTCATGAATACAATAAGGCTTCTTTTATGGTACATACAACCTAAGGTTCAAGTTCTAAGTTCATTACATGAAAGGACCAAGGTAGCTTGGTTTGGGGTACCCGTCACACTAGATTAGCAATATACCTAACCACATGTGAGTCAAAGAGCCTCACGTGGATCTAATAGTACGTGCATACTCATTACACCCTTGAAAAGATCAAAGGATTCGTCGTGGGGTGGATGATTTCACTATCGGCGAATAGACCCAATGAGGGTTACCCACTCGATGTTACTCACTATCCATTGTTTTCCTAGAACTAAGTTGAATGGCAAAGAGCCTATGCAAACGATGCATGCAAAGTTACAATTATATTAAAAGGCCAAACTTTTTTTTTTTTAAACCAATTAGCAGTCCTCTTATTTTTTTCCTTTTAAAAAGAAAATTTGTGCCCAGTGGAGTCATCAATTGTGAGGCCTCGCTCGAACACCAGTCCGATCTGGTAAAGGGAATCGAAATACTCATTTGGGAAAGAACTCACGAGGAAGCCCTCGAGCTAATTCTAAAAATTGTTTTAGAGTTGCCACCTTAATTTATTTTTATTTGGAAAAATATAAGGAAAAAACTCATTTGACTCCCATCATTACCCAGAGGAGAAATATCACTAGCCTCGAAACAAAAAAAGATTCAAGGACTAGGTTTTCAATTTAACAAAACATGTTTGGCCAAGTAATATAAAAGTAACTTAAAATATATTTCATGAACAATTTAAGATGCATGGACAATAGGGGTGAGCACGGTTCGGGGGAATCCGGAGATTTAAAAATCTCTAGAACCGAACCGAATTTTGGGGATTTTAAAATTGAATTTCCGGAACTGTACTGTGATATAATAATCTCCGTACCAATCCGTTCCAATTTTTCGGGACGGTTCGGTACGGAGATTCAGACCTAACGGGACGGTTCAGTACGGAATGGAATGGATATTTGGATATTTTTTATTTTTAAATAATTAAAATATATATATTTTCATCTTAAACTAATTTGTAGTATCTCAAAATTTCTTAAAATTTTTATTATATTTTTACTTTATTTATGATTAAAATTATAAAAATTAATGCTTAAAATTGATTGAAAATAAACTATAATATATAATACTATAAATTTAACATTATCACCAATGAAATTATAAGTATCAATAATAAATTAATAATATAATGGTCTTAAATTTTTGAATGTGAGATTACAAATTTAAATCTATCAAAGAAATAACATCAAATTTTTACATAAAATCATTACATTATTTAATGATTGACTTAATTAATTATATTGACCAATTAAAAAAATTGATGGAATTATCACTGCTTTAAAGTTGTATAATCAAATCGATATTGTTTTATTATTACCCAAAATTAAAAAATTTCTCATAAGACAAAATAATTTTTTTTTTTTTAGTTTTTAACCATGATATATTATTAATACTAGGATTATACAAATTATTAAATTTTTATGAAATTTTAAAATAATATTAGTACTATACAAATTATTAAATTTTTTTTTCAAAATTTAGCTTACACTTATAAAGTTGTAATGTAATAACTAATTTGAAACTGAAATTTTATAATTAATAAAACATAAATTTTACTTATATATTATTAAATTTCTTTAAAATATATTGCTAATTCAATATCAAAAATATGTGTGTGTGGGTGTGTGTATATATATATATATATATATATATATATATATATATATATATATATATATATATATATATATATATATATATATATATATATATATATATATATATATATATATATATATATATATATATATATATTTTAAATCGGTTCTAGTTTTGGTTTTTCGGTTCGGGATAGTTCGGTATGGTTCGGTACGGTTCTTGGTACGGATAATTATTAATCTCCAGAACCGTACCAAAAAATAATTTCGGAACGGTTCGGTTTGGAGAAAGTCAAATAGTCAACGGATATTTTCGATTCTGATTTTCGGTACGGTTCGGTATCTCCGAGTCCCGTGCTCAGTCCTAATGGACAATTTATAATATGTATGATCATTGATTCCAATAATAAATATAAGTAATCATCCAAAATAAAATTAACAGTACAAATAAAATTCCAAACATAGGGGATACCTCCTCTAGCCCTTATGGGTTCTAGGAAAGTCACACATTCCCCAAACTAATCCTAATAATAAAGCAAAGAAACAAACACAAAAGTAAGTGAAGAAGGTGATAGGGGGATAGTAGATTAATTTTAATTGGATTCAATGCCTGAACCAAGCATGCCTACATATTTCTTTGAATAGGAATCAAAACCCATGCGGTTCTCCCTTTTTGCAAAGAGGTTAGTTTAGCCTAGTCACTTTATCATATTTTGATTGATTGATTAAAAGAGGGTTGAATTAATTAATTAATTTAATTGATTACCGAGTTGATTAACTAGCAACATAGATGAATCAATTTAATCAACTAACTAAAAGAGACAATAACCGAATAGAAAGGAAAAGAAGATTACCTTAAGCTTTCGCGGCTTGGGGACGTAGGTGGATGGAGCGGATGACTGGATCATAATTCCACCTTCTTCACACACGAGACACGAGCCTTAGATTACCAGAACACAACTTCACCCTCTCCACACGATGGACATGAGCCTTGGGCAAAGAGCTTACATCCAACAAGTGGGTAGAAAGCCTTAAACTAGTCGAGTAGGGATCAAGGAGAAACCACCCTACGTACATTGCAAAGCAAGGAGCAAAAGCAAAATAATTTACTTGAAGTTAGTGCTTTTTAAGCCTCAAAGTTTGTGTGTCTTGAGAGTAGAGAGACCACCTCTATATATAGGGGGAAGAATGAAGTATAGAGGCTGAAATTTCCAATATGGAAGCAGAAACACGTCGCCGGTGCCACACAAGCCTCTGCGGCAATGCCACGAAGTTGTGTAGCAACTTGCTTTGATTTGCCCATTCTGCCCGTTTTCATCCTTTCTCACTCGTTTCTCTTCCATTTTCCATTATTCCAATTGTGTTGCACCCATTACTAAGTCCCAGATGATTTGATGATGATTTAAGAGCCTTGATTGATTCCTTTCCTGACTGAATGGTCTATAATTCTGAGAGATGCAGAATTAAGGATTCAAACCCAGACACTGTATTGGGTAGACCATCTTTGCTCAAATCTTGCCACTTGAATTTTCAAGTGACAGTCCTTAACCTAATCTGGAACCTAACACAACCTCACTTAGCATCTCAAGACCAATCTATCCTTCTAAGGACCTACCTGACGTACCCTCCCAATGACCAATCCTTAGCCCATACCTTCCCCTACAAGGGCTGGACATCAATAAACTTTCCATGGGCAAACAGAGTCAAGCCACCCATGCTGACATTCCCGCACCCCTTGTCTTCCAAAGACATAACCTTTTCTAAATCCCATAACATCAAGGCCGAACAAATAGCTTTGATCCTATTCCCACAATATCAAGGCCAAACAGATAGTTTTGATCCCAATTTTTTCCAACATTGAAGCCGAATAGATAACTTTGATCCTAATCCTCCCAAAATACTAAAGCCTAACATATTGCTTTAATCCTAATTTTCCTAACACCAAATAGATAGCTTTAGTTCCAATCCTTTAAGGTTGAACGGATAGTTGTGATCCCAATCCTCCCAAACATCAAAGCTGAACAGATAGTTTTGATCCCCATCCTCCTCAACATTAAAGCCAAATGGATAACTTTGATAATGATCTCCCCAAAAGTAGGGTCGAACAGGTGGCCTTGCTAAACCAATTTGAATTCCCAAATCTTCCCCTCCTAGGTGGACCAAATCTCCAAATCCTAAAGTCTAGGCTGGATAGATAGCCAAAACCATCCTTACCTCTAAACATTTAGGCCGAATAGATAGCCTTAATTGAAATTCACCAAGACCATTCTCACAACCAATGTCAAGGTCAAACTGATAGCCATTGACAAACCCTCATTTATCATAGTGAGCCCTCACAAAAGGTTCATATTCTTATACCATGTTTAAACATCACAAGGTTCAATTTGCATAAAGCATCAATGCCTTCATGCATGACAAACATAAACAGATATCATAAGCTAAGAATTTGACATGGCACAAGCCCAGAGTCTGACATGGCATTACCTAAAATCTGACATGACACAAAAATATATAAGCTCAGAGTTTGACATGGCACAAGCCCAAAGTTTGACATGGCACAAGCCTAAGGTCTGACATGGCATAAGAATACATGAGCCAAAGATCTGACGTGGCATGAGCACAAGCCCAAAGTCTGACATGGCACCTTTTCCTAGGGTTCACTATCATTAGAATCACCTTTTGCTCAAAGCCAATTCTGATGAAGGGGTAGCTGTGAATCCTCAAATTCAGACCTTTAGGATTGGTCATAGATTAACACATCAAAATTGCACTTTTAGATGACCAGCACTCAATTACAAACCCATAGAATCAAATAGGACCCAAATCGGATCAAGAACAGGCCAAAAAATGGGGTGCAGCTGCCCGAGGGCTAGCTGTGGTAATTTGCAGTTGGTTGCTGCAAATGCAACCCTTTCTGCGTTTGTTGCAGGTGTCCCTGCGGCAACCAATTTGGCTGCCGCAGAGGCTCTGCGGTTGCTACAAAGGCTCTACAGTTGCCGTAGACCTTGAATAGTTATTGTGAACTCTTAATTTTACACCCTCAGCATCCAACCACAGTCTTAGCACTTGCTGAATTTAACTCATTGCGTGGAGCTATTACGGTGGTCCCGCTAACCGGTTAGCGACTGCCCCCGAAAGAAAATTTTTTAGACTTCATTTACATTGCCACCAGACATTCAAATTTCCCAAACTCCATACCAACAACCAATAGCTAAAAAAAATAAAAATAAATGCCTGGAAAAATGTGCCAGTGCCACGTGGCTTGCGGCGACGCGTTAGAGCTGTGCGACACCGCATGCTCTTTGTGTGGTGCCTGATGCAGCGCTACACAGGCCTGGTGCGGCGCCGCACCAGGCTCTGCGAGCTCTGGTCCATACGGGCCCCACCTATGCAGAAAATGACCCTTTTACCCCTTTCAATTCAATTTTCAGCCATTTCTAGCCCTACCCCTCATGATCTTTTCACATTTTCATTACCTAAACTACCCTCACCCACTTTTCCTATAAATACTCCCCTCCACTTCTCATTTCTTCATTACTTTTAAATTTGAGTAGATTGCTATCCTCAAATTTCTCTCTTCTTCTTCCTCCAATCACTCTCTAATTAATTAATTAATCTTTTTAATTAATTAATTATCTCACCCTAACCAAGTTAATTAATCTTTTTAATTAACTAAAACTCTTTTTTTTTAAATTAAAATTAATTAATTAATTAATCTTTTTAATTAATTAATTAATCACTTTTTTCCAAAATCAAATTAATCATTATTCTTAATCCACTTTTCATCTAAATTAATTAATTAATCTTTTTAATTAATTAATCACTTTTTTTTTTCAAAATCAAATTAATCCTTTTTCTCAATCCTTTTATCCAAATTAATTAATTAATCTGTTTAATTAATTAATCCATCCATCCTTTTCATCATATTAATTAATTAATTATTTTAATTAATTAATTAATTAATCTTTCAATCCATCCAATCACCCGGTCCCGATAAAATAGAACTTTGGTCCGGTAAAACCCTTCGCCCACCAAAAGTCAAGGTATCAGCCTTTTTCCTCACTTTCAACACACCCAAAACCAAAATCAATATGATCAACTCCTAAACCCCTCCACTTAACTGTGGAATGAACTACGTGAGTTTTGATCCCCATTCAATGGGGTATGTAGGTATGTTTGGAATCTAAATCCAAACCTTAAATCCAAATCCCAATCAATCCTCTTTTCCCTTTTTTTAAATTAATTTATAAATATTTTATTTTCACCATACATTCATGTTTTGCTATATTCATGCATTTCTCTTTATATCATCTTATAATGTCATTCATGAAATCCAATTTTCAAGTCAAATTAAACTTAAGAGCCAAATTTAGATTATTCAAAACCAAAAACCTAGTCCCCGAACTCAACCTGGTTCAAAAGCTAGTGATTTTTATTCTTGGGCAAATTAATTTAAAAATTAATAAATTAGAGTCAGCTGGGTTTTTCCTTAATTTTCTCATTTAAAAATAAATTAGGGTGGCGACTCCTAAAAATCATTTTTCAAAATCAACCAAATCCGAACCCGAGGGTTCCATTGTGAGTCTAAACCCGAATAAGCATCTTGGTTCCCTCTAGCGGACCGGACCGGTGCTCCGGCGAGGCCTCATAGTTACCGCAGCGTGTTTTTCTTAGTCCCACACCTAAAATTCATGATTTTGAGCCCTCAAACTTCCCCTATAAATGCCTTACACCTCCTAACAACTTGGACATATAATTACCTACTTCTATACTCTCCCTAAAGCTTTCTAAACCCTTTTCCTAAGCTTTTCAATCATCAAAACCCTCTTTCTAAACCTCTAAATCTCTAAAATCCTATTCCAAAACCTCATCCATCATATAAAACCTTATTCATAAGCCTTCTAATCATCTCAAAATCCTATTTATAAGCCTCCTAATCACCTCAAGCCTTATTCATTAAGCTTCCTAATCACCTCAAACCTTATTCATAAGCCTCCTAATCACCTTAAACTCTATCTTTAAGCTTCCTAATCAAGAAAAGGTGCTCAAGTTATTTCTTTTAACGGAAATTCATGGTACTCAAGCAAAGGTGTGATTCAAGTCCCTCCTAAAAGAGTTCATGCTACTCAAGAGTTCTTCTTCCAAAAGGAGTGCTTGTGATATCCCCAAGCTAAAGTGGAACTTATATCCAGTGCAAAGCTTGATCCCTACATTCCTCGCCACTAAAAGCCAAAGGTAAAAGTTTTTTCCTTTTCCTTTTCAATTCTAATTTTAAGATCTAAATCTGAAAAGACCTAATTTTTGTTAATTAAAATATGGTCTAATTAACAAATCCCTAAGCCCTTAAAATCAATCAAAATATTATAACAAAAGCAATGACTTAAAAATCCCTACTTCGCAAGAAGAAAGAACTACGTGGGGTTTGATTCCTATTCAAAGGGATGCGCAGGCTTGCTGTCTCTAAGGCATTCAACTCCACTAAAATTAACAACTTCTTCTCTCTATCACCTTCTTCACATAATCTAGGATCGAAATTATTTTTCTTAAATAAAAGTCTAACTTTTAGTTCTTTTTATTACAATTGTTTTATCACTTTTTCTTATTTTAGTTGTTTAGATTATATTTGGGTATGTGCTTTTCTTAGAACCCATAAACGCTAGAGAAAAGATCCCCTGATTTTGATATTTTAACTTGTAATAGTTTTAAGTAGTTTTCTTTTATTTTTCACATTTTATAATAGTCATTATTCCATATTTTGCCATGCATTGCACGAATAATATTTGTTTCATGCATCATATTATATCTATTTATGCATACATAAAAACTTCTTTTACAAAAGCTATTTTGTATTTAAGCCAAACTAATTTTTTATATTGTTTTAACCAAAATCTAATTCCCGAACCCTCTTTGGTCATTTGAGGACTACTGCTTTTCCTTGGGATAAATGGTATAATTTTGGAGTCAATCAAATTGGGTTTTTCCTTTAATTTTCTCAACTAAAATAAATAAAATTAAAGTGGCAACTCCTTTTGCAAATTACAACTTACCAAATACAATTTTATGAACTCATAGCGAGTTCCAATCATAAAGTTTCTCCCAAATGGGCATTTTGATTCCCTTTAGCGGATCAAACTAGTGCTTGGGCGAGACCTCACAATATCAAACATGTTAGGAAGAAAAATTTTGAAGAAGGAGATCTAGTTTAGAAAGTTCTGCTTCCTGTAGGAATGAAGGATAGAGAGTATGTAAAATGGTCACCTAATTAGGAAGGTCCATTCAAGATTCACAAGTTACTAGGAGGAAATTTACACTGGTTGGCAAGCTTAATAGATAAACCACATAAGAAGTTTGTCAACGGCAATTACCAAAAAAAAAAAAATTCCTACTATGTGGGAAATGATGGAGCATCAGTGAAGGAAAATGTAACCTAGGTCCACAGTACTTAAGTTTATTTCTATAGAGACCTAGGGAAATGTAAAGCCACCTTTATGTCTATGTTTACTGTTCTATTATAAATTGGCTGTTATAGCTATTTATGTGCAATAAATAAAGAAGTATACTAGTTGGCCACTTTTTATAATTTCTAGTTTTATTTATAGTATTATATTATGTTTAACTTATGTTTCTTCCTTCTTTTTTAGTTTTCTAATAAAATTTTTATAGTATAACAACATAGCAATTACAACGCAAATACCTCAAGCCATATCAAGAAATCAAATCAACAATAGAATCAAGCCTCAATGGCTAGCTATGCAAATGTTATGGCTGCATGAAAGATGAATGATGGCTATAATGAATCTGTGTAAGTGTTCAATGCTTATAGCTGTATGATCTCAACATCAGAAAAGCAACAATATCTTAATAAATGAAAAAGCCTTAGGCCTTTTCATCTCAATAGAAAAGAAAGAAAGAAAGCCTCAATGGCTTTGTACTTGACAACTTGGTTAATCAGTAATTGTTCACAATCATCCAAGTTACAAAGTTTAGATAACAGGGTCCCATAGAATGAAAGTACTGAGGAACTCACTGGAAAATAGAAGAGAAAGTCTCTTTTAGAGCAATCCACTAGGTGATACATTGTTGATTGTTAGAGAAGGCAAGGTCGCATTCTGTAGCCCATTTCTTGGCCTCTGGAACTTGTTGTTCTAGCTGTGAAAGAAGGGAATCTATCTTGGCTTTCTAATATAAATACTGCTTCTTCAACTCATTTCCTTGATCTAGTAATACTTTCTTCTCAACTTTGCATTTCTTAATCTCTACCTATAGTTCTTTGATTCTATCATCTTTGGCTTCATAATCTAAGTGAATACTCTTAAGTTGTGTACAAATGCTTTTCTAGCAATAGACAATTCATCAAGCTCCTTCTTTTTCTTCTTGAATTCCTTGATCTTGCTTAAATTGGAACTATGACAAGAAGAGGCATGCTCTAAAGTAGAGAATAAAGCTCCTGAAAAAGAAATAATGGAAGAAAAGTGATAGGATGCATCAAGGTAGAAGTAGCAGATTTAAGGAGGAAAAGAGCAGAGATCATAGAATCCTTTTGTGGATTGGAAAAGTCGCAAACATCCTAACTAAAGGTAGTTGTCATAATCTTAAGTGCAGATTGGATGTCTTCTTTGGAAGGAGGTGCGTCTAAAGATTGGGGACCAACTGATGTAGTATCTAAAAAAGTGATATCCATGGGAACATTACCAGTATCATCATCATCAGAAAAGACTAGTAAGTTAGTTGAATCCTGAAATAACAAATTCCACAATTTGTTTAAGTATTTGTTTGTGCAATTAATAATATAATTGATAAGTGAAAGTAGATTACTTGAATTGGAGAAGCCAAATGGGAGACTTTGGAGGTATCTTTCTTAGTCTCTACAGTAAAACTGGTTAGCTGTGTATTGCCACTAGTGTGTGCGTTTTCATCTACATTTTTTTCAGATCAAGATTTTTCTTTGCTCTCACTAAAGGCTTTGTTAGAAGAAGAAGGTGATTTTCTTCACTACTAGAAAATTTACTTTTATTTTTGGCTTCCTCATTAGCATCATCATTTGCAACAGTAATTGGAGCTGAAGACTCATTGGAAAAAGATCCAATCTTTTGTGATATGTTGGATCGCTTTACTAGTTAAGCAGAAGAGACTTGTATCTTTGGTTTGAATTTGCGTGGTTTGGCTTTATCCTTTGGAACACGTGGAGCTCCTCCTATGAAAGTTCTGACTTTTTCTTTGGGATCAACCTTCACTTTTTTCAAAGGCCTTGATGGTGGAGAACTAGCCACACCTATATAGAAAAGGAAAATTAAAACAAGCAAATGAATAAGAGAAATATGCTAACTTGTAGGAAGATCATAGAAGGTGGACCACCATTTCTAGAATTCATCAATACTGGCTTGTGATACAGCAACTATAGAACAAGATAAGGTCTGGTAACTTTGAACCAAAGATCTAAATAGTGTCATTATTGATACCTTTGGCAGGCAAGGAAGGAAGTTAAGGAATGACTTGGTGAAAACCAAATTAACTACTCCAAAGACTTGGATAGTATGGTAGAAAACTCACAGAAGAAGTGCCAAAGAGATTGGTGAAACTGTAACAGCCACCACAAGTCAACAATCTAGGATGGGTATATACATATGCCTTCCTAATGTTGAAGTCATCTAAATATGGTGAGTTACTCCAATAGGCAGAAGAATGTGAGGCCACATCAACTCTATCAAACTTAAGGTACAATCTATCAAATCCTCTCTGAGTAACTACTTTGAAGAAACCCATAATGTCAGGACAAGCACAATTCCATGATATAAGCTGAATACCAATCCTCTCTTAAGGTACATCAACTCTATCAAACTTAAGGTACAATATATCAAATCCTCTCTGAGTAACTACTTTGAAGAAACCCATAATGTCAGGATAAGCACAATTCCATGATATAAGCTGAATACCAATAGGAAGATCAGATCTAAGAGCATAGTTATTGTCTAACTCAGGAAATAAGCAAATAACCACAGTTGAACAATCCAAAGGCCCCTACTAGCCTTGGTGATAGACTCATCACTAATATATTTGTTTATTAGGTGATAAATGGATCCCAGGAAAATGCTACCTTGTGCAAATTTCCTACCAGCAACTAGTGCACGAGCTAAGGGAAGAAGTTCCATAACAAGATTTTTAGACAAGGACAGAATAAGAACTTGCATATTAATACCCATAGAAATTCAATATGTTCTTTAATTAAAGGATTTACCTTAAGTTTGCATCTTTTGGATATAAGGCTAGAATAGAAGTTGATTTGGTTTGAATCAGATGTGAAAGCTGGCAAAGAAGAGTCATAAGAATTTATAAGACAAAAACCATCATCTCCAAGGATAGGGAGATCAATTAACAACAAAATGTCCCTCAAAGTGATGGAAGCAAATCCAAAAGGGAAAACAAAGGAATTTAGGCTTTTGCTCCAAAATTGTAATGCAGTAGAAAGAAGACTTTCTTGGGCAGTAATCCTGTGGGTGCTCATGGTGATCATTTGTTGAATGCCCAGCTTGCTGTAGTCATATTTGTAAAAAGGGGTAAATTGAATGACCCGTAGGGACCATTCTCCACTTAATCTCATATAGGATTTGGATCGACCAATGAAGGTCAGAGTACAAAAAGGTTCACTGATAAGTATTTCATCCAATAGCATATCACATGAGTCAGCAGCTGCAGACAAAGAATTTAAAGCCACCACATCAATTCCTCCAGGTAGTGAAGAAGTAGGGACCCTATGGAAAAAAAAATTGCCATTAGCTATAAAGAGGTAAAAAGGATAAGTGATTATAAAATATGATGAATTCTTACTTGGAAAGGATGTCTGTAGAAGTGAGAGAAGCTGACAGATGAGCTAGTGAAGATACTAAAGAATAAGAAGTCATGGTATATGCAGATAACACATATAAGTAAAATTTATTTTGCCTCAAATTTATTTCTTGTAATTGAATTCATAAATGATTTCGGGTAAAAATGCCAAAATTATTAGTTGCCAAAATAATTTCCTCCTAAACTAGTGTCCATAGTTTAAACCTCATAACTCCACATTGTTACCCAAACACAGTAACCAGTTAAATCCAAACATATCGAAATTCCCTATTTAATTCATAATCTATCTTCAATTTCCTAATTTTCATAAATTTTCCTAGCCCAAACTTGACCCTTTTTTTTATGGTAAATTTTAGTCTAATTAATAAGAATAATTTAAATTCTATGGATTTATTGTTATTTTCAGGCTAAAATTAAAGCTAAAAATATTTCATGGTCCATAGTTATTAAATAAATTCAAGTTAACTAGTTAATTTAATTTACAATAACCAAGTGTCTTTTCTCTTAATCTTAGTCTCAAATTTTCTCTCTAGAAAATTTTCAAAGTTTTTAATGTCGATTTTAAGGTTTATTTACAAAACTTATGAAATAATTTAAATTTTTGGCAATTATGTACCAAAATTTAATTGATTTTGTATAGTTTATGTGTTGAAAATAAAAAATTTATTTTACTAAAAAATTTATGTGCTGAAAATTGATTTTACTAATTGTTGGTTATATACTATTTTAATAATTAATTGTTAAAAAAAAATCAAAAAATCAAATCTGGTTGCAGAGAACTCATCAAGAAATCGAAGATCACCAACTGGGCTTGGAAATCCGGTGATGCTAAGCAAGTGAAGAGCCAGAGCTAGACATCGAACGACTGATGGCAGATGCGTGAAATTGGCGGTGGCAATGGCTAACGGCGGCACGCGATCTGGTCAGGAAACAACAGTTTGAACATGCGACCCACATGCTAGAACAGTCGCCTCAACTGCATATGATGCCAGGGACAAGTTGGGCAATGACGAGTAGGTGGTGATCGAACCAGAGAGGGTAGAGATGGTGGTCGGCGATGATGGAGCAGCTGCTAATCGGTGCGGAGAGAGAGAAGAAAAGGAAAAAGAAGAAAAGGAAGAGAGAGAAAACTTAACGGGTTTTGGTAAATTTTGAATTTGTTGCAGTCAATTAAGTAAGTTTTGAGAATTTTGGTACAAATTTAAGGATTCTAAAAAATTTCTAATCCCAAATTCTATTGGAGATGGATTAAATTCAAGAAAACTGGGATTTAGAGTGGAATTAGGATTATCAATTGGTTTAATACTAGAGAGATTAAAGGAAGCTGGAGGAAAATTAATTTTATCTATTGAAAAATTAAATTTTCTATAAAATTATTATGTCATGAAGGTTATCTGTTTGAAGATTGATGATTGAAAATTTTCTCTAGCTCAATAATTTTTTGTCTCATTCTGAAAATAGATTGTCGGAAAAGGAATGGCACTTGTAAACTATACAAGTTTGATTTTTAATCAAACTATATGCATAAGGCATTGTTTGCATCATAATATTTTTTTGGGTTAAAATTGTCAAGGGCCCATTAATATTCAAGTCTAAGTTGAGCAATAAAGCTTATGGAGATCTATAAACTAAGATTAAAGACGATTGACATTCTAAATTACTATGGATAATTCTAGAGAGCAGTTATTGGAGGTTACTAGCAGTTAAATGTTGTGGAAATAGGGCAACAGTTAGTTAATGGTGAAATTAGTGGAATAGTTGTCTTGTGTACAAAATTATTTTAAAAAAGAGATCTATTGTACAAGGCTCAATCAATCCATCACTCAATAGGTTCTGTGCCTTTTATCAGTTCTATCGCGCAAACCTACCTTCTCCAATCTTTAGCTTTTTTTTTTTTTTTTTTTTGTTAAACTTACTATAATTATTGCAATAAAATCCTTTTGTTCCATAATTGTCCCATAGTTACTCTTACTTTCCAATTATTTACCTATTGTTTGTTATTGAGAATTCAGATGTACTGTGGTAAGAAAATTTAAGTATGCATAGTCCATTGATTAGAAGTCGGAAAGGTGCAATTTACAAGCTCGTGCACATTTATTCGCACATGGCATGCCTATGCAATTACGAAATTACCCTTGTACCAAATTTTACAACCAACACCTTGCCTTTTTTATTTGCTTGTGCAATATCTTGTTGACGAAGAAATGCACAGATCCCAAAGGTAATGATGTATGGTTTTTTCTTAAGAGTTGGTGGAAAGCTTCTACTGACAGAGGAGATTTGTACATGGTGCATGCTCAGGGGTGATCTCTAAGGTAGAGATTGGGTAGGTGATGGTTTATTTTGACAAGCATCACTTATTAAGGTGGTCCTCATTAAATAATTGTATAACAACTGCTACAGTAGTTCATCATGTGACTTCCTGCTCGCTGGTGAGCAAGGTATAGGGCGAGGAGCCACCTCGCTTAGTCTTAGGTGAGGAGCTACTTCACCTATTGAGCTATTGATCTCGCTTGGGCCTTCATTCTTAGGCTTAAACTTAAGGCCCATATAAGAACCCCTTAATGAGTTGAATTTCAACATGATTTGGCATAGTAAGATAGTGTACAGATTAATTCCTTATCAATATGTATTAAATTCTAAATTGATAAAATAAATCTACTATTTAATTTTTATAATAATTTTTTTCAAAGATTAATAACAATTATCATCATAATACTATATATATATATACACACACACGCAAGGTTTCAATGAAATTTGATGAAGAAATTATAATTATAATCCACGCACAATGTGTGGGTTTAAAACTAGGCACGTATAGGAGCCCAAAGTCAATAATGTCTTGGATTGTTTAGTCTTCCTTAAATGGACTCTAACTTTTGTTTTGTCTCGTTCTTTTTCATCTCTGTTGCATCTATGAATCTAAAAACTTAAAACTTCGTTGTTTAGATTTTGAATCCGAGATTACAGAAATCCAAGAAAAACATATGCTAACTTTCTCCCACCGCCCACACACATGGAAGAGAGATAGAAAAACTGGCTATTTCTAGATTTTGTGATGTTAGGTAAAATTAGAAATAAATAGGTGTATGCTACCATTACTTGAGAATTTCTCAAGTAAATTTTATTTGAGTTTAAAATAGCATTTTTTTTTAATCTGAAAATAGCATTTTGTAGTTGATTACCTATTAAATTAGTAACTATTACCTTTGCCACTATATTTTATTTCTCTTCTTCATTTATCCATACCATTAAATCAAACATGAAGGACAAAGCAAGAAGAGTGAGAAACAAATTTGAAATTTCAGAAATTAAAGATGACAAGAGATTTCAGAAATTAAAGAAACAAATCTTCGTACTTTTCCTTTCTTCTTTTCCTCCTCTTGCCTCTCTTCACCACCAGACTATTTCTTTCTCCAATTTCTCTTTGGCTTTGGTCATGGAGGCTCATCACGCATCTTTAAGTCGACGAATGGTAATAATCTCATCACCTTGCATACATACTTGGCTTTTTCTTCAATTGATTATGAAAATTCAATTACTTTGCTTAATTTTTTTGGTAATTGGATATGAATTTGATTTTTTTTTTCTCAATTTGTTGTAGATATATTTAATGAAGTAACGATGCTGCTTGCGATATCTAGCTCAACCTCAAGATTCATTTTAGGTTTTTGGGTGATTATGCTTGTTTTTTCTTAGATTTGTCTATGTTTCTTTCTCTAGCTTAGCTTTATCCGAATTCTTATTTATGTTTCTTATTTCTTATTTTTCTTTTTTATTTTCAATCCCTTGAAATTTGCATGAAAAACACACTGCTACCACTCTTAGTTACAGTCTGACTTTTGTACTTCCTATTTCTTTTGATTCTGACGATAATATGATTGCGATTTTGAATAAATCAACACATTTTAACCCTTTGTCTCTCTCTGTCTTTTTGTATAAAGTTTTCGTTAAAAATTTATCCAATTGTTTCTCATATTTGAGTTGTGCTGATTTAAACGTCAAGTTAGTTTTAGAAATTTAAGATTTTATATTGGCAGTAATTATAGGTGTTTGATGTTCTTTATTTAGATTTTTTTGGTTATTAAGATCTCTGCATGTCAAAGCACTAACAATCTTTCTTATAGGTGCTCAGGATCTTAGTGTTCCAATGTCTAATGGCATATAAGTAAGATATTTATACTTTTCAAGTATGATCTATGGTAAAATCTATAGCTCTTGCATTGTCTTTTCCCATCTTTTTTCTTCATATGTGTTAACAATGTGGTTAATACATATTTTTTCCGTCTCTCATTAACCATTACTTAGATATAGCATATTATTAGTTGGGCTAATTTGATTTTAAATTTAAGAGCAAATCTACTTTTTCCCTTTTTTTAGAGATTAAATGTGTTCTTCAAATTCATATTCATTTATTTATTTCTAATAAAAATATTAATGAGGAACTATGTCAAGTGGATTCTGATCAAACTATTCATTAAGAATTTTCTTTATTATTCAATTCCATCCATGATATCAATGAGTCTGTTTATAGTTTACCTATCTATCTATTATTGCATAAGGGAGGATGCAAATATGAATTGCAAAATTACCATCCAGGACTCTAAGGATTAATTTTAGTTCTCTTTTTAAAATTTCATATATTAAGTATGCTTTTTTTTTTTTTTTTTTTTTTTTTTTTAAAGTTTGTAAAGTTTGGGATGTTTGAAACGTGCAATAAGTGCTGGCATTGAAAGAGAAAAGAGTAGAGGTCAAAATTCTTATGTTTCCTAATGATATTCATGGAACTAATAGGTAAAAATATTTGCCTCACATTCTTCTTATGCATCTTGGCTATGGAATTGGGTAATGGTCAAGCTGCATAATTAACTTATGTTTGACAATAAGCTTGATACATGTTCTTTTTGTGCAGACTGCAGTTTGACTATGAAAGTTTCCTTAACATTGATGTATAGTTCAAGGAATATTGTATATGAATGGCATTTCAAATTGGGGTAGTAAACATTGTAGAAACTGATGTTTTCAATTGAGTAATACAGATTTTACTGCTAGTTGGGTTGAAATATTGAATTTTTTAGCTTTATATTTCTTAGGTGAAAGAAGGTTGATCTTTTCTCAGTTCAGAGTTCATACAAAATATTAATTCTTGCATCTATTTTTTCTTATTGAGAAAGAAAAAAAATATGATAATGATTGTTGGGGAAACAAAAAGAGTTTGGATTAATCATATTATTATTTATGCTGTATATTTCAGGTTAATTGATATATGGATAACATTGCAAGGCACCTATTAGAAAGACTTTTCTGCAATCTCTATGTTGAAGTTATGTTTTTAAATAAAATTTTTTTTGAATATTATTATTATCTTTTAAGAATTTTATAGTCGTATAAACAATTTAATGAATAAATTTAAAAGATGTTATTTGAACAATAAATTTTGTCTGATATTTTGCATTTAAAAAAGTCACCTGCAGCATACCGCAGGTGATTGGCTAGTATTTTAGAATAAGGGTAAAACACATGCCACCTCTAAGGCTTGTAAAATTTATAGCATATTTTAATTCAATGAGTATCTAGTTTTGACGTCAAAGTTTCTTTTAAATTGCGAAGATTTTAACGTTAATTTTATAATTTTAACTTGCAAGATAAAGTCACAGTTGTTACTCCTAATTGAACAAATGTAATAATTAATTTGAATTTTAGGAATTTTAGAAAGTGACCAAAATCAAAGTCCCTTGCCCATTTTAAACGTTGTTGAAATTCAAGAATTTACACAAAGAGCAAAGTCATGCCCATTACAGAGTGTGACTATCCATCATGGTTGATGTGTATATCTAGGAGTAATGATAAAAAGCACGAGGATTTCAATGCCCACATGCTTGCAGAGAAAGTTGAGAGACTTATTATATTTTACAGAGAAAGTTGAGAGACTCAGTATAGCTTAAATTTAACTGCTATTTATTGTATATTGTTGACTTTGTGATTTGGGCCAAAATAATGTTAGAGCATAGTTGATGAAAACTTCTTGATGACCAGTCTCCTTCAAAAAGCTGATTTATATGTGTAAATTTAAATTAAGAGTTGTAATTTTGTAAAAGTTGAAGTAGTATTTTTCTAATATTGCTCTGTAAAACGAAGAGAGATATATACTAATGACTTAATGAAATGAATTGAAAGATTTTGATTTTTCTCTCATAGTTTTGGCCCATTATGTGGATCGTGTATGATTTTATTATGATTATTTATGTATGAATCCATAGTATACTATAGCTTTATAGGTTTTAGTAATTTTAAGTCTAATCATGCCGTAGGACTATTGCATTTGCTGGACTCGGAATATAAGAAAGGGTCAATAAAAATTTTTCTATTTTTTGAATTCATCCAATTAAGTCTAAAAGTTTGTTTTCAACTAAATTATTCTTATTTTTGGAATGTTAATATTTGAAATATTATTTTAATATTTAAATATATAGGTATATTTTTACCCATTTTACAAAATTCCCTGATATTTTACAAAATATCGATAATTTTAGCTAGTATTTTGTAACAATAAGAATTTACAAAATATGACACTTTTTTATAAAATTTTCAAGAAATATATAAAATATCTAATATTTTTTCAATTATTTTGTAACTTGTTAGATGTACAAAATATGACAATTTTTTAATAAGATTTTCCTTAAATTTATAAAATATCGGTAATTTTACCAATTATTTTATAATATTAAGAATTTACAAAATATAAATTTTATTCAAGAAGGTGATTTTTGAAGAAGCAAATAGGAGCAAAGTATGTCAAGTACAAAGAAGTATATTCTAAACTTGTATATATTGATAATTGAATGCTTACAATTTTGTACTTTGATTTTATTATACATATCTTTTTTTTTTATTTTTTTATATGGGGTAATTTAGGATATAATTATACATATGAATTCTTAATTTCGTCAAAATTTAGTACTTTAATTTTTTTTTTACTTGAACATTTTTTTTTATGAAATTTGCATTTATTTGTTAATAAGTACATTATAATGTTCAATTAAAAATTTTCCAAAATGCATAAGCTTATGTGATCCAAATTGCACAAATCTATGCACTTTGAAAAAGCTTCTGCCAATTTTTTGTCAAATTTTGAAACAATACACAAGCTTGTGCAATTCAAATGCACAATCCCATGTATATTAAAAAAGTTTTTGCCATTTTTTAGGCAATTTTTGAAAACCACACAAGCTTATGCAATTCAATTGCATAATCTCATGACATATTGGGTATAAATGTATAAATGGGGATCCATTTTTTATTTTTAAAAATATGGCATTTTTTACGAAATTCTAAAGACATTTATAAATATCCATAATTTTAGCCGTTATTTTTATAACTTTAATCATTTAGAGAATATAGCTACTTTTTACAAAATTCTCAACAAATTTGTAAAACATTCATAATTTTAGTGATTATTTTTTAACATTTAGGATTTACAAAATATAGCTCTTTCTTACAAAATTCTCAATATATTTATAAAATATTTTTGATTTTGACTATTATTTTATAACATTAATAATTTACAAATTATGACTTTTTTTTTAATAAAATTCTCAATAAATTTACAAAAAAATATGATTATACATGATTATGACCATTATTTTGTAACGTTAAGACTTTACAAAATAAGACTCTTTTTACAAAATTATGAACATATTTACAAAATATATAGGATTTTAATTATATTTTTTAATATCAAGGATTCACAAATATGACTATTTCTTACAAACTTCTCAACTTGTTTACAAAATATTAATGATTTGGCTATTGTTTGGTAACCTTAATGAAAATATTACCTTTTTTTTTTTTTATAAAATTCTTGATAAATTTACAAAATATCAATTATTATGACCATTATTTTGTAACCTCATAACTTTACAAAATATGACTTTTTTATAAAGTTCTTAACATATTTACAAAATATCATTGATTTTGATTATTATTTTATAATCTTGAGTATTTATAAAATATGACCTTTTTTTTTTTTTTACAAAATTCTCAACAATTTTATAAAGTATTTTTGATTTTGAAAATTATTTTGTAACTTTAATATTTACAAAATATGACTTTTTTTTTTAACAAAATTCTCTCATTATTTATAAAATTACCTTACTATGGCTATTATTTTATAATCTTAATGATTTACAAAATATGATATTCTTAATTCTCATCAAATATACAAAATTATCCTGATTTTGGCCATTATTTTGTAACCTTAATAATTTATAAAATATGGTCTTCTTTTACAAGATTATCAAGATATTTACAAAATATCTCTAGTTCTAGCCATTATTTTGTAATTTTAAAAATTTATAAAATATGATTTTTTTTATAAAATTGTCAAGAAACTTACGAAATATCCTTTTTGGCCTTGATTTTATAACCTTAAGATTTATAAAATATGACAATTTTTTATAAAATTCTTAACCCATTTACAAAATTATCCCTAATTTTGATAATTATTTTGTAATCTTAAGGTTTATAAAATATGGCTTTTTTTTTTTTTTTACAAAATTCTCTTGATATTTATAAAATTATCTTGATTTTTGCTATTATTTTGTAACCTTAACGATTTACAAAATATGACATTCTTTTACAAAATTGTCAATATATTTACAAAATATTCCTAATTTTGGCAATTATTTTGTAATATTGAGATTTACAAAATATGATTTTTTTTTTTTTTACAAAATTCTCTCAATATTCACAGAATTACCCTAATTTTGGCCCTTATTTATAACCTTAATAATTTATAAAATACGACATATTTTTACAAAATTTTTCAAGATACTTCCAAAATATTCGTAATTTTGGCCATTATTTTATAATTTTAAGAATTTACAAAATATGATCATTTTTTACAAAATTTTCAATATATTTACAAATACTCTTAATTTTGGCCATTATTTTGTAATCTTAATAATTTAAAAAATACGGCTTTTATTTTACAAAATTCTTTCAATTACAAAATTAAGCTAATTTTGTCTATTATTTTATAACCTTAATAATTTATAAAATATGATTTTTTTTACCAAATTTTCAAAATATTTACAAAATATCCATAATTTTGGCCATTAATTATTTTCTAATCTTAAAAATTTACAAATATAGTCATTTTTTATAAAATTGTCAAGATATTAACAAAATATCTTTAATTTTGACCTTTATTTTATAATCTTAATGATTTACAAAATATATCTTTCTTTTCCAAAATTCTCAAGATAATTATAAAATATATTTGATTTTTGTTATTATTTTGTAATATTCAAGATTTACAAAATTCCCAATATGTTTACAAAATATCCTTGTTTGTCAATTATTTTGTAACATTAGGAATTTACAAAATATAGTCTTTTTTTTCACAAAATTTTCAACATATTTACAAAATATAATTGATTTTGGCAATTATTTTGTAATATTAAATATTTACAAAATATGGTCATTTTTTGCAAAATTATCAACATATTTACAATATGTCTTTGATTTTAGCTATTATTTTGTAACTTTAAGAAATTACAAAATATGACCATTGTTTACAAAATTCTTATAAAATTTACAAAATATCACTAATTTTGGCAATTATTTTGTAACTTTAAAATTTATAAAATATGACACTTTTTTTTTTTTTTACAAAATTAGCAACATATTTACAAAATATATATGATTTTAGCCATTATTTTGTAATCTCAATGAATTATAAAATATGGTTATTTTTGCAAAATTTTCAAGAAATTCACAAAATATCCCTGATTTTAATCATTATTTTGCAACCTTAATATTTAAAAATATAAAACTTTTTTACAAAATTTTCTATAAATTTACAAAATATCCCTGATTTTACTAATTATTTTATAACCTTAAAATTTATAAAGTATGGCAATTTTTTACAAAATTCTCTATAAATTTGCAAAATATTTTTGATTTTGCCCATTATTTTGTAATCTTAAAGATTTATAAAACATGGTTTTTTTTTAGAAAATTCTCCACAAATATTTATTAAACATCACTGATTTTGCCCATTATTTTTTCCTTTATTGTCAACATATATATATATTTTTTGCTATGAAAATTGATAATTAAAAAAAAATAAAAATTGCCTTTGCTAATAAAATATTTAGCACTTTAAATTTTGTTGTTATTTTAAGGAGAGTATTTTTCTAACTTTTTAGTTTTTATGTAAATGTAGAAATAGCTTTTTATTTATATAAGAATTGTCATAAATTATAAATATAAACTTTAAAATACTCTTTTATAAAATTTAAAAAATAAAAAAAAGATATTTCATATTTTAATTTTATAACTGAATACTTCTTATAAAAAATAACTTTTTCTTTAGAAAGTCATTTAACGACTTATAATATAGTTAATTGCATGATTTGTTATTTTAATTCATTTAATTTAAATTAAAAACCTTTTTTTAATTTTAATTTTCAAATATAAATACGAAGACAATTTCAAAAATGAAGAAAATAATAATATGATTATAAAAGCTTATTGTAAATATAATTTTTTTTAATTTGTCATTGTAAATTTGTTATTTTTATTTTTCATGGATATTGAATTTTTTGATAATTTTTTTACTGAAAGCATTAGCTGAAAAAAATGATAGATTTGCCAGTTTTAGTGCTAAAAAAAAAAAAAAGAAAAGAAGAGGAAATGTTGCAATACAACTCCTGCATGGGAATCAATTGTCCGAGGGTGCAAATGAATATCACATTTCTATGTTGCACTGTGGACCTGAAATTCAAAACGTTAATTATTGTATACGTAGTGAAATAATAAAAAATGCTTGTTGGTTTAGTTGGCTAACATATTAATCTCACCTTTGGTTGAGAGTTTAAATCCTATGCAGAAACTTTTTTTTCTTTTTTTAAATTACTCTTTTTTTTTTCCTTTTTTAATTACTCTTTTTCCTTTTTTTTTGAAATATTTGCAATTAAAATTATATTAACGGTTGAATTATTTATTTATTTAATTGTTCTAATTAAATTTATACTAATTTCTAGCTATAAGGAAAAATTACATTAATGGTTAAATTTTTTATAAATATTTATTTATTTCTATGAAATTATCAATTTGATTCTTTATTTATGTTGAATTTTATAAAACTCGTAGAGTTATTAAATATTATTTTATATTTATTTAGGTAAATTATATAATGCATCAAATAAAATTCACTTTCTATAAATTTATATAAATTAATAATATATATTATAATTTATTTAAATTAATTATAAAATAATATTTTTAATTTTTTATGATATTAAAATTTTGTTGTAATATTTATTGTCACGCCCTGAACTCGAGGGCACGTGGCTGGCACTAGGACACGGGACATGCACGTGGCTACCAGTGCCCGTAGTAAGCCTAACCCGAACCACAAGACAATAAGCCCAAAACACACAACTGAAAAAGCCCAACTGAAAAGGGCTATAGGCCCAAAGAAGGTAAGCAGAACCAAAAGAAATCACAACATAACACAATATCAAATTGGCCTAACATCACTTATTCCATATATTCCAAAAAGAAATAAATTACAGAAAGGTTCTGCTTAATCCAAAGATTACAGCTCTTTAAAATACATAACTGAAATAATACACAAAGTTCAGTTACAAAATGTAACATTGCGGAGTTCTAGAGTTACAATTACAAATGTACTTCTATTATATATATTTCTGAATACTCAACAATACAAACTACTGCCAAAGAGAGACTGGCAGTCTACTAAATTACAATTCCTTTACCAGCTCATTCCTTGACCTGAAAGCAACAAGATGAACAGGAATGAGCGTTCGACTTAGTGAATGATACCAGCTAATATATTAAACTGGTATCCTACAGATAGATTTCTAATGCACATGCTATGCACTATGCCACAGAAATAGACAAATCATCCAATCAAGTAAGGATGGGGTATGGTCCACAGTACCACACTGATACTCAATACTCAATATGAGGAGCCGATTCCCCTACTCTGGCTCTCTAAATCCAATAATCTGTCTCTTATATCCAAGGGGCTCGGCCGTTACTGGTCTGTACCACGCAGCCCTGACCCGACTGACAGCAGTCCTGATGATGAGCAGGCCCGGCCGGCATCCATCAGTCATAGCTCATCTTCTGAATCCATCATAATCCAAATCATAACCATAACAAATCCATAATCCTAGGTGGTACTGTATCCTCCCGACCTCCATCCGTCAATCACAATACAATATAACACAGCATATTGAGTTATCATTCACAGTCAAATGTTACATGCTTACATATGCAGTAGTAGTGCATAATATACATATATATATACACACAGAAATGCAGATGTAAATGAAAATCGGATAATATATCAGTGAGTACCACTCACCTAACTGTCGACGCTTCTGACCGGCTTCCCACAGAAGAGTAGCCTTGGAACCGGGAAGACGCCAGACACCGACACCTCGCAACAGAGAACATGAAAATGATAAGAATTGCACTCAACCCCAGAACAGACTTGATAACCTAACAAATACTCTAAGAACTACTAAACATAGATTAATTCATATAACAACTCAAAAACAAGGGTTTCAGGTTCACCTTCACAAATTCCAAACATACAGACGTCGAGGATCATACCAGAACATCGAAACAGAACCACTGGACCTCCCCACGCGCCGGCACCACGCGCCGCCACCGGCCGGTCACGCGCCGCCGCCGGTGGTGGCGGATCAGGGAAAACTCCACACCAGCAGGTTCACCTCAACCCTAGGAGTCCAAAAATGATCACCACTCGCCGGCACTCGCCCTCCAGCCACCGGAAAACGCTTCCAAAGTCACGGTTTTACATTTTTCGATCTCCTCCTCCGGTGGTCCTCAGGGGGCAAGGTAGGTACCAAAATGAAGCTCTCATCTCCAGGAGTAAAACGGCACCAAGATCGCCGGATTCTGCTGTCGGAATCGGTCGAAAAATGGAGTTGAAGTCACAGTGGCCGGCGGTCCTTCTCTCCTCGCGTACGCCGCCGTGCCGCCGCCGATCGTCAAGCTGCCACCTCCCTCGAGGTCGCCGGTCCTCCCTCTACCTAGCGATGGTGGCGGTGCTTGCCACCGCCCGCCGGAACACCTCCAACACCCACTCTCTCTCTCTCGGCCTCTTTCTTTCTCTCTCCTCTCCCTCTGCTTCCCGTTCTGCTTCACCCAAAACTCACTGTTTTGGCTTCTTTCCCAACCAATCACAGCTTTCCTTTTTACTTCCCTTAAACACCGTTATACCATATATATATATATATATATACTAAACCATATAATATACATATAATACTATATACATATATTTATATAAACATAATACTACATATATATATACAAAATAATAACACTAATAATAATAATGATAGTAATAATAATAATAATAATAATAATAATACTAATAATAATAACAATAATAATAGTAATAATAGTGATAATAATAATAATAATAATAATAATAATAATAATAATAATAATAATAATAATAATAATAATAATAATAATAACAATAATTCATAATTTACATATTAATAATAATTTACAACATATACTCATGAATATATATATCAATAACATTATTAATGATAATTATAGTAATTATAATGGAAATTCCAAACTTTCGATAAAATACTATAATCAACTTATAATATTAATTAATACCCTTATTAATACTCAAATATCAAAATATAAGCCAAAATACCATTCTCCAAAAAATCCACATTAACATAATCATAATAATATAATATTGCCATTAATAATGCATATTCTAATAATATGAATATTTATAATTTAATAAAATATAATTCCAATTCTTACTTTAATAAAGAAAATAATAAAATAATATGTTTCCGTACGAAAATATAATTTTATAAAATAATTAAAAATTCGGGGTATTTCATTTATATTATTAAAATAATATCTAAAATTTTTTATGGTTAAAAACTAATTTATCAAATTTTATAGATCATAAATGATAAATTCATCAATTATAAAGTATAGGTTCTTAAGATATGGAGTATGAGTTCATCATTGTAAAGAATATATATATATTTTTTAATAGTTTACAAATGATGAATCTATACCATATATTTGATGAACCTATTAGTAATATTTAATGAACCTGTTGTTTATAAGTGGTGAACATGATTATTATATAAACTATATTTGATGGATGATTTTCAATGAACCTATACTTTACTACTGATGAATTTACAGTTTTTATTTAGTGAACCTACGACTTATCATGAATCTGTATAACAGTGAATTATAATATTAGTATAACTGATAAATCTACAGTTTACAAATAATTAATTCACATCATATATTTGATGAATTTATAAGTAATACTTAATAAACCTATTGCTTATAAATGTTAAACATGATTATTATATAAATTATATTTGATAATGAATTTTCAATAAATTTACACCATACTACTGATAATTTAATTTTACATTTATAAATATAAAATCATAAATTATACACTAAAAAAAATTGTGAAAATTAATTATATAATGAAGTTAATAATTTTTTCAGGGGCTTAATAATAATAATAATAATTATTATTATTATTATTTAAAAAAAATTTGATTTCAAGAATTAGGAAAAAATTAATTTAAACAAATGATTTAAAAAAAAATAAAACACAAAAAAAATAAAAAAGGAAACACTAAAAAAAAAACACGTGTTTTAGTGGTGGGAGAGGAGGTAGAGGAGGGGGAGAGGGAGGGGTGAAATTTATGTGATTGGTAGCCTGGTCCATAATGCTATGGGGATTCAAGTCCACCATATAATTTACCTTTTTTTAAAGGTCAAGTGTTAGCCTACCGAAGCCAGGTAAGCATAACTTCAAGTTATGGTAGAAAATACTAAATAAATGCACTAAAATTTGAGTGTTGAATAATATAAAGTGATATAATTTTATGAGTTTACAAATCCAAACTATTGATCAAACACTAGGAAAATCATTCCTAAAAAGAGGTTAACTAAAACCAGTAAGTTTAAATTGTGGTTCGGTATATGGTTTTTATTTTACAAAACCGTAATTAATTGAACCAAATCGAAATATATATAAAAGTATATAATTTTATGGTACATTAGTTGTAAATATGATTAATAAATTATTAGGATTTTGTTTCAAATTCCAATTTGAAAAAGATTTGCTTAATTATGATGAAGAAATATTTCAATTAATAATCAAGTAGAATTTGAATTAGAATAAAATAAAGTAGTATTCAAGTTAAATTTAGATTTTGATTGGAAGTTTTGTGAGGCTGATTAGTAGCAAAGAGTATGGTAGAGACTTAGTGTTATGTAAAGATAGTGTTGTGAGATACAAAGTGTATGTATATAATGTTTTTGTATAAAAATTATGAGAAATTATTTTGTTTAATTAATTAGTGATTGTATTTGTTGATTTATTAGTGAATTTGTTTGATAGAGTAGATTTATGTTGAACCACATTAAATTTTAAATTTCTAATTATTATATTATTTACTGTATGAGATATAAATAAGTATACTTTTATGTTTTTAGTCATAATTGTTTATAAGATTATAATTTAATATTCAAATATATTATAAAAAATTATAAACTAAAGACAATAAAAATAATTTTACGAAGAGGTTAATTCATAGGAAGGATAAATTCAATACCTACTTATTAATTAATATTATTAAGAAGGGAAAATCTATATATTTTGTTTGGTGTAAACATGGTTTGTTAATCAGCATAAGGAATAATCAGTTTTGCATGTGTTTGTTTAAAAAATGTTTTGCATGTTTTCGTTTAAACAATGCTTTGGGTGTTTTCATTCAAATGTTTAGCTTTCATACAAACCAGCGGGTGAAACCTGCGCCTTGCTATGCTATCTGATATTATATATTATTTTAAATGGAAAAAATATAGTTATTAAATACACAACATATAAAATTAACTGTAATTTTCATAATATTTACATAATGTAAAAATATCTGCAATATCTATTATTTTCATAATATTTATATAGTAAAAAAATATTTATAGTAATTATCTATTATATTAAGATATTTTAAGATATTTGTCTTAAAACTATAGATAATTAATCTAAAATTACATTTCATTTATAACAGAACAAAACCAATGTAATTCGGTCAAATAAAATGATCAAGTCATCTTAATTAAAAATATAAAAATTTCAGTTTCTCACTTTTGGTTCGATTAAGAACAAAACCAATATAATTAGGTTAAATCAGTTCGGTCAAATAAAATGATCAGTTCATCTCAATTAAAAATATAAAAATTTTAGTTTCTCACTTTTGGTTCGATTAAGAAGTTTAATGTACCAAATTAACTAAATCAGATTGATTTACTTATTTTTTGATACATAAATTAGAAATTTCAATGTGCCAATTAATTTTTATATTTATATTTTTTATGAATTTATAATTTAATTGATGCACATTTAGTTTGTATACTTAAAATTATGGAATATTGGGGTATAATATTTGTTTTTAATGTTATATATTATTATTTCATATCATGATTTACTTTTTTTTTCTTTATCTTCTTACATCAATAAATTAAAAAACTCAAATGTTATAAATGGTAAATATACTCATAATATATTTATATTTAAAGCGAAAGATATTTTGTAATATTTTTAATTGAAAAAACACAGTGTAATTGATTTAACTGAAAATATTCAATTCCAATTATTTGATTTTATAATTATTTTGGTTAAGTCAATTTGGTTAATATTTAATTTTGATTTCAGTTAATGAAAATTATTAATCAAATCAAATAATTATATATCTCTAGTTCTAGAAACAACGACTCTCAAAACCCATACAAAAATTAAAATAAAAAAATCAAAATCAAAAATCCATTGAAAAAAGTTAAAAATTAAAAAATTAAAAAACAAAGTAAAAGCTTGCCCAGTCAATGTTCCAAGTATTTTAGTAATATATAACAATATCTATAGTGTGTAGATGTATGTTTGGGAAAAATAGGGTTATAAGTGTAGCAATAAGAAAAGAGACAAAAATCACAAACGACTTTTATATGATTTGGTTTCTCACTAGACTTACATCTACAGTTTTTTGAAGGAATAATCTACTAGATCATCAAATAAACATATTACAGTTTTTGAACATATAAAATTGCAAACCTTTTCATAATGTCATCACCTATCACAAAAAAAAAAAAAAAAAAGGCGCTCTATCCATGCACTTTGTGTCACACTCAACCAATGGGTAAAAACCCCAACTTAACTATTTGGCAAAAGGCTCATATCCTTAAATCTTAGGTAAAAGCCAAAGAACCTCTCCTATAATACTCCTATTTATAATGTTACTCACTATCAATTCTAACTTGATAAGGATTCTCATCCAAATAGAAATAATATTAAAATAAGAATTCCATTCCACAGAGGAAATAATTCTCCACTCCATTGAAAAAATATTTCTCATATACAAAATAGGAAAATATCTTTTTCTAAGTTCCATTAGGATTTTGAGTCACAATCCTAACAATCTCTACTTTGACTTAAAATCTCGCATTCAACAATCTCAACAATCTCCACCTTACTTTAAAATCTCTCAGTCTTGCAATCTTAAGAATTTTCAATTATCAAATCTTTATATTGGAGCTTCACCTCAATCAAAACTTCTCATACAAGTGCAAATCATCATCCTAAAACATCAATTGAGAAATCATCATCATCATCAATTTTTAGCTTACCCTTAATCTTCTCTTGCATCTTGCATCTTCTTTAAACTTTTCAAGTTTTCATCTAATTTTGAGTAGCGATACTCCACCTTGTCAACACATAACTCTCCATTGCTGTGTCTTCACCCTTCGTCATCTTCTCAATCTTCAATATTTTTCTGTTTTCTAAAAATAACTCTTGAACCCCAGAACAAGAACCAATAGCTCTGATACTACTTGTTAGGGAAAAATAAAGTTATAAGCACAGTAATAAGAAAAGAGGAAAACAACACTAATGAATTTTATGTGGTCTAGTTTCTTACTAGATCTACATCCATAGTCCCTAAAAGGGATAATCCACTAAATCATCAAATCAATATGTTATAATTTTTGAAAGGATAAAATTGTAAACTCTCTCACAATATCATCACACATCACAAAAAAAGATCGCTCTACCCATGCAATTTGTGTCACACTCAACTAATGAGTAAAAAATCCTAACTCAACTATTTGGCAAAAGGTCTCACTTCCTTGAACCTTAGGTAAAAGCCAAAGAACCTCTCCTATAATACTCCTATTTATAATGTTACCCATTATCAATTCCAACTTAATAAGGATTCTCTTCAAAATAGAAATAACATTAAAATAAGAATTTCACTCCATAAAAGAAATAATCCTCCACTCCATTGAAGGAATATTTTTGATATACAAAATAGGAAAAGGTCTTCTTCCAAATCTTGTTAGGATTTTGAGTCACAATTCTAACAATGTAAATATAGACTATAAATTGTAGTATATAGGGAATGAGAGGAACAAAAATGGAGTGTAGTTTGATTGTAAGTTTTGGACCTTGAGTAATATTACATGTACTATTAGTACTCTGTTGGAGTACTACTTTGTTGTTAGTATATCGAGCTCTAAGAGTTTTCAGTGGCTTTACTAAAAGTGAAATTTGACATGATTATTAGAATTAATATGTAACAACCCAATTTTTCGTAATTTATGAATTTCTATTTTAATCAGAAAAATGATCATTTTTCGATAAGGTAAGGAATAAAAATATTTTAAGAAATAAAATAAAATATAATTTAAGAAAATATTTTCATATAAATTATTATGATTAATTTTGAAAGTATTATGAAATAAAAATATATAATTTTGTTGGGTAATAATAATAATAATAATAATAATAATAATAATAATAATAAAGATAATGATAATTGTGAAATACTTGATTTTCGTATTAAAAATATTTTATATTATAATTAATTAAATAGAGAATAAGTGTAAGAAGAAATAATTATATTTATATATGTATATTAGAGTTTATTTTAATTATAAATATATATGTTCTTTAATATAAACGTATATCTATATATTCATATATTAAGTTTATTTATTTATATATTTAATACATAATCATATGTGTATTAATGTGTGTTAGTGTGTGTACACGTGTGTGGTGTTGTGTAGGGTTAGTAAAACTTTATATAATATCAATAACTTTAGATAGATGAGATTTTCAGCCGCCAAAGAGAGTAAGAAGAATAAGAAAAAAAAAAAAAAAAGAACGATAGTGATTGAGTGCTTGAGAAACAAGAGTGCATTGTAGTTGATTAGAAAAAAAAAAAAAAAGTAAACAAGATCTTTGAAGTTTCTAAAGGGTGTTTTTCAAGTTTTCTTCTAAAATTTTGATTATTTGAGGTAAGCCATTGTTTCTATCTATTTTATTAGAAGTAATCTATATATTTGGTTTTTGATTTAATTGGAAATTGCAGAAGAATATGTTAAGGTTGGTTTATGAATTGAAATTGGGTTAGCTATGTATATATTAGATAACCAGTAACCAGTAATTTCGAAAATTTATAATAAATTATTATGAAAAACTTTAATAGTGGAATTTTGATATTATTTTCAATTAGATGTTAATTATATCATATTTAAGTTTGAAGATGATCCAATGGTCGGATCGAACAAAATTAAGAATAATGTGATGACTATTTGGTAAGAAAATTTACATAGGTCAGTTTAGAAAAATAATTATTTGGAGGTCTAAATGATGTCCGATTGGTGTGAAAATTTAAAGAAATTTAATTAGGTATGTTGAGGATATCTTGTTAAAATTTCATAAATTTTGGAGAATGTTTATATAGGTTTGCAAAATTTTTATTTTTCTGCTATCAATGTTCAATCGGTTTTTCAATAGCATTAGTTGGGATACTTTTCTTGAGTTCCTAATTAAGTCCAAAGTAAATGATTTTCTAGTGAATAGATTTAAATATGGGTTGGTTGGTTGTATTTAAAATTTGGATTTATTTGGAATACTTATGAGAGGTTTAGAGTAAATAAATTTACTGCTGTCCATGATCGAAACTAGAGGAAAAATATTTGGGATTTTGGTGTTATGTTGCATAACACTTGCATTTCATGAAACCTATGATAATTAGATGTATTTGATTCATATTTACATCAAAAGTTAAAGGTAATCATTGTAAAATATGTGTGTATTCAGGTGGAGAATTGACTAATCAGTAGAACCAATAAATTTAGTGTTATCGCTTGATTAATCTGCTTCAGGTAAGAATACGTGTGTTAAATTAGTAATTAGCACTAAATAATTGTTTGGTAATATGATTGATGTTTGTATTGCTTGTATTAGAAGTCGGGGAACAAAAGAATCCATGCCTTTATATGTGACGTAATTGTATGAAATAACTGATACGTGGTTTATCAATGTGAATTGTTATTATATTAAGACAATATTTATTGTATTGGGATAAGACCATGACTTGGGCTTCCCATGGTGCACTCGAGATATATTTGGTTACTATATAATTTGGGCAAAACTGTCTTATATGTTATATGTGTGTACCGGGCCTGTTTGCAGTGCCCCATTGTTAATAGTACTTGAGCTTAATACCTTATATGTTAAATGACAAGTCCCTCAAGGTCTTTCCCATGGTATGTTGTGTTTGCAAATTTCTTCAATAATAGTTGAGCGGGTGTAATTGCTATAATAACCAATGAACTTTATGCTATTGTCGAATAAATTATATGAGTTATAATGTAAACATATTATTTAAGATCTTGTTAAGTGTAAGAAATTATTTGTTGTGCAATATTTGTGATTAATCTTATTGTCAGGTGAATTGTTTGATTTGTGCTTGATGACAAAATTATTTAACTTGATGTAAATAAAATTTATTAGGAAGTTCCTTGCCATATGTGTTCTCACTGAGCAAAGTGGTATATGCTCATTCTTCTATGGATTTCTATTTTGTAGATTTTAGATAGTTGACAAGGCTTATCTCTTTCTTCACTCTTGAGGCCGAGCCAGGTCTAGAAGCATTTAATTGTTACTATCCTTTAGATGAATGCTGAGCTATTAGGGCAATTAGATAGTTTCTTTATTTATTTTTATTTGATAGAGCTATTTAAGTTAATTAATAATTGTTTAAATTTACAATCATTTGTTACTTATTCGATGAATTTTTTTTTAAAATCTTCTTATTTCAAATAATTCTTGGGGTAAAAGTTGTGGAGTCTTAATAAATTATAAGTTATTATCATTTTTATTTTGGATCTTATAGTATTATATTTGTTTTTATAGTATAGTTAGACTTATGTAGCTGGATTTCAGTCTAACTACACGCTAGTCATGATTTCTGAATTTGGGTTATGCCTAAGGTGGTATTAGAGTTTGGTTCTTGCGACCTCTAGTATGTTTAGATTTAAGGAAGTGGTAGATGGTTCTTATTTATGTAACATGCGGCGTATAGGACTCTTAATCGTCTTCTTCAGTTTTCTTTGCTTCCAATTCAACATTGGCATTAACGTTATGTTATGATGAGTTATTGGCATTAATTATGTTGGGATGTGTGTGTGTTATAAGCTTGTGCGATATGATGAATTCGATGTCTTTTCTTGGACTTGTGATTATGATAAAAAGATAAGTACAATACTAGTAGAGATTCTTTAGTGATGAAGATTCTTTGGGTGAGTAGAGTGTGATCAGAGTGTAAGGATTTCAACTTTTTAAAGTAATAGATGTTAAGGCCATGCAAATTGTAAATTTGAGGATACACGAGGACTTGATCTATGAGGATATAAAATTGATTTAATTCAAAATTTTAAATGATTTTGAGATAAAATATTCTAGATTTGATTTGATTATGTAAATGAGTTCAAATATTATGAGTGATATTAAAGCGTGATTTTAAAAGTAATTTTAGAAGTTTATTATTTTAGGACTATATACTTGTGTCCAGTGTATCTGTTTATACGCATCGAGTTTTACATTAGGAAATCATACATCATCAATCATGCATCGTGAATCATATTAATTATTAAATTAAGGTTGCATATCGTCTAGCATCTCTAGATACGGTATCTTGAGTTCTAAAATAAAAATGAAAATTATTTGATTTTTACAAAAAAATTCTAAATAGTTTTGAAAATTTAATAGTTTTGAATATACCTGAAATGGATTTGAGTTCTTTGGATGAGAAGTGATTTGAGGCATCAGAGGCAATAATATTCGATTGAGATTATTAACATTAGGTAGTGATCTTTGGTATGGAAAATAATTTTATTAGGTAACAAAAGTGGAGTTATAATTTGGGGGTATTTTTGAGATATATATATTAAAGTTGAGATAAATCTAGAATGGCATAGATTTGGATAGGCATAAGAATTGCATAGAGACTTTATTGAATATAAGTGGTATACAATTTAATTGAATTCATTATTTGATATGGATAAGTTAAATGATTAGGAATGTGATATCTAGCATGATGTAAGTGAAAATTTTAAAGTGAGATAATATCACAAGCTAAATGTATACAATTGCAAGGCATTAGGTATTTAAGTCATAAAATGATGTATTGTATAGAAAGAGAGTAAGTTTGAAATAGTTGTAAAAAGGTGAGATGTGTTTTAGAATTAACAGAATTTTTTGATGACCTTGTTAATATAAGGATATGGAGATGAATGATAGGATTAATGGGTTAGGATATTAACTATTTTGTATGCTTATGTGGTGATTTCAAATTGATAAGATATAGTTTATACTTATATACATATTGGAGAAATTAGCTAGAGCAAGTAAGAGTAGGAAAAGAATTATTTGAGGATATAAAAAGGAAATTAGTATTGGAGTTATTGTTTATGGTCAAATATAATAGGAAATGAATAGAAGTGATAATTAGTATATTAATGTTGATGTTAGTATTAATAAAGGTATAAAGAAAAGATATATTTAGAATTATGATTGATTGGATGTGAAATTAAAAGTTATATTAGTTTTATTTAAGGTTAAGGGATAAAGAATTATTAAGGATTAGCTTTAACGTTTATTTGAATAAGAGATTAATATAGGAGTAGTTTAAGTTGAATGTTGTGTTCATGAAATTTTGATAGATTGCGAGTATATGCCTTATTGTATTTGATATATTAATTGTAGTCGAGATATTGCGTTTGAGTAGCGTAGCAGAAGCATAGTGGAGAAGTTAAGTAGAGTGTGTTATATTGTTGAGTTGAAAATTCGAGGATGAATTTTCTTAAGGGGGAAAGATTGTAATACCCTGAATTTTCAATTATTTTATAAAATTCTATTTTGGTGTGGATGTATATTATTTACTTAATTTCTTACTAAAGGCAAAATTGAAATTATATTTTTATTAAATTTTATATATTTATGATTTGAAAAATATATTATTAATTGTAATTTTATTTAAATGTTAGATGTGTGAAGATAATAAATTTTATATTTTGGTAATTTAATATTAATTTTCAAAAATTTTTAGGAATTCATTTTATGTTTAATTATTTTTAATAAATCTAAAAGTAATCATTTTTCAAGTTTTAATATATCAAATTAAGTATATTGGAAACCTACATATTAGAGTATTTGTTTATTTATTTTGTTATTGACATTTGTTCATTTGGTTTTATTATTGTGGTTGTCTATTAGTAATATAGTATATATACTAATTGTAGGACATGCACATTAAGGGGGTTATAATGTAAAATTTTGAAGACGAAATTGTAGTAAGGGGGTTATAATGTGAAATACTTGATTTTCGTATTAAAAATGTTTTGTATTATAATTAATTAAATAGAGAATAAGTGTAAGAAGAAATAGTTATATCTATATATGTATGTTAGAGTTTATTTTAATTATAAATATATATGTTCTTTAATATAAACGTATATTTATATATTCGTATATTAAGTTTATTTATTTATATATTTAATACATAATCATATTTATATAAGTCTAGAAGCATTCAATTGTTACTCTCCTTTAGATGATTTCCGAGCTATTAGGGCAATTAGATAGTTTCTTTATTTATTTTTATTTGATAGAGCTATTTAAGTTAATTAGTAATTGTTTAAATTTACAATCATTTGTTACTTATTTGATTATTTTTTTTAAATCTTCTTATTTTAAATAATTCTTGGGGTAAAAATTGTGGAGTCTTAATAAAATATAAGTTATTATCATTTTTATTTTGGATCTTATAGTGTTATATTTGTTTTTATAGTATAGTTAGGCTTGTGTGGTTGGATTTTAGTTTAACTACATGCCGGTCATGATCTCTGAATTTAAGTCGTGACAACAATATTAATATTAGTAGAAAAATAATTATAGAATATATTACATAAATTTTTAAGGATTTATGTATATAAAATAAGGAAAAAGAAAAAAGAAATTATATGTATATATATATACACCAATAATGCCACCCAAGTTCTAGCACCAGTAATGCCACAAGATCGTAGGGTAACCAAAACAAACGAACAACCAATATTGTTCACACAGCAAGCAAATCAACACACACACGCGCGCGCGCGCGCGCACACACACACACACACACATATATATATATATTTTCACAGTTTCTGATTTGCAGGATTCTTAAAGAAAAGGCAAGCAGAGAGCATACTCCTGTTACTTATAAAATACAATTAAATAAATAAATACAAAATATAAAATATAAATATACCTCGATATATTTATGTTTAAAAAATTATAATTTACAAAATTATTTTCTGCAAATTATAAAAGGGATACAAATCAAATATTTAAAGGTGTTTGGATACAGAATTTCTAAGGCCTACAGTTTTTAGAGAATTTCTCTTTCAACCTAAGCTCTCCTAAAAGAAGTCTGTTTTGTTTGAAGAGAACTGCCCTTTTATAGAGGAAGCTGAGTGGCAGTTTTGAAATTTGAAAGGCAGTGGACCCGTTGGAGGATAGGTCAGCTAGTTTGGTCTTTTGAAAAGTTTGGACTGTAGCTTCAGAAGTTAGAACTGTAGATGCTTTAAGTCTTTTCTTGACAGAAGTGGAGTTTCTATTTAAATAAGTGGAATAACTATTATTTTTCACTGTCGGCAGAAAGAAAAATACTCTTTTTTTTTTTTACAGCTGCCTTTATGAGGTGGCAGAATACCTTTTACAAGTTTAAAATTTTAAATTTGAATTCTACCTTTTGATTGGTGGTAGAATACCAAAACAGTCATCTTCATTGTCATCTCTTAAATCAATAAAAGGTTCAGATGAGCTTGAACTGGAGCTCGAGGTTGAACTTGCTTTTAATCTTAAGGAAAGTACTTTTGAAGATCCTGTTTAGAAGAAGCAGAGGCTGACCTGTTTTCTATGATTTGTTGAACCATTTGGAAGAATTCATCCTCTGATTTAACTGCGGCTAATTTTGGAATAACAAATGATTTTTGTGCCAGAAAGGTTGTAGTTTTTTGAGGACATTACATGAAGTTATTTTTGATTAGCCAGTTATAGACCTTGGTTGTGGTCACTTTGTTTTGAAAGGAATCCCACCATTTGATTTTAAATCTTCTGATGAGATTGTATCGACAATCTTGAGTTTGATGATAAGCAAAATACCAAATACATACCTAGGGCAGAAAATTTTTTAAACAAAACAGGAGAAAAGGATTGAATCTTTTTTCTATTTCTGTTGGTTTGAAATGCTATTTGAAAAGGTCAAAACAAGGTTTAATCTCAAGGATTAAGGTGTCAGGTAGATTCCCAAAGTGGTTCCTCCATTGTATGAACCAATAGGGTATTTTTTGTGTTTGAAAATTCCTATCAAAATAAAATAGCCAAGAATGACTATGTTTATGGTTTTGAAGGAAGAAGGCATTATACCATACTTGTTTGTAGTCCCAGTAATTGAAACTATGGCAATGGTTGACTCGGGTGTGGAGGTCAGTGGGAAAGGATTTTAAGGCTGAAAGATCTTTTCCCCAATTTGAAGGGTGGATGATTTTCTTGATGATGCATGTGGAATATGCAGGATCAGGGTGTTTGTCATCCTTTTTGAAATGGGTAAATTTTGCTGAGCCAGTGGTTTTCAAAATAGCTTGGTAATATGATTGAGGTTTGATTTTATCCTAAGGTGTATAATACCATCAAGTTGGAAAAATTTGCGTGGCTGCTTTAAATGGATTGGGATTGTAAAATTCTTCCTCTATTGTCAAAATTGTTTGAAAATGGATTTTTTCCAAATACTCATATGTTTCAAGAACTTTTTTATTTTTTGATAAAATAATTTCCTAAGCATTAGGTTTTGAAATGTTTTGAGATGAACTTTGAGAGGGAAAATTGATCATCTCTATTTTTATTTTTGAAGTAGAGTTTGAAGAGGATTTACCTTTGGTCTTAAAGGAGGAGGTGTTTGAAGAAGAGACTCCATAAGCCTTTTGAATTGCTAGAAGAGTTTCTAGTGATTGGGCCAATTGTTCAACCCATTTTTGAATTTCTGTATGAGATTTTTGGATCTCAGGTTTTTCCTCAACAATAATGATCTAGAATTTAACTGGTTGGGCTGATGAAGGTGTATTTGAAATAACTATGTTTAAAAGGTTTGGGCTTGAGGATTGGGCCTTGGCCTTCTCTTCAGGGTTTGAATTTTGTGGGGCTTTGCCCTTATCCTTTGGCTTTCGAGGCATGGTTACCTGTTTTGGAGAAATTCATAGGTTAGGAAATTTGGAATTGAGTTTGTATCACCTTTTATATTTTCAATATCAAAATCAAATACAGAAAGGATAGCTTGCCATCTTGCAAAAATTTATTTTGATGCCAAATTTTAAACATCTTTTTGTAAAACTTCTTTTGCTGATTTTCAATCAATTCTTAAAAGAAATTTTTGGTTTAAAAGATTACTTTGGAAATTTGAAATGCAAAAACAATCGAAAGAATTTCTTTTTTTATTGTAGAATAATTCTTTTGGCAATCATTCCGATGTGCAGAGGTGAATTGGACTATACATTCCCACCCATTTTGAATCTATTTCAAAATACCATCATAACCTATATCTGATGCATCTGTCTCCACTATTTTTGGAGCTAAAGGATCAGCTATACGTAGGCATGGAATTTCTGAAACTTGTTTTTTGATTGTTTGAACAACCCTAGTATGCTGATCTGACCAAGGAACTGGGTTCTTTTTTAACCTATTATGCAATGATTTTGCTAGACGGTTAATGTTTGGACAGAAATCTAAAACATAATTCAGACTTCCAAGAAACCTTTACAATTGAGTTTTATCTAAGATTTTATTAGGAAACTTAGATACAAATGCAAGGGATCATTCAATTGGTGTAAGGATGCCGTGAGTAATGTAATGACCCAAAAACCTTACACGAGTTTGAAAAAGAGATATTTTTGATTTTGAAACTACTAAAGCATTTTTCTTTGCAACGTGGAAAAATTTTTGTAGATGTTTAAAGTGCTGATCTACAGAGTTTGAAAAAATCAAAACATCATCAATATAGACAATGCAAAAGTTTGAATAAGAATTGAAAATATCATTCATTATCCTATGGAATTTTGAGAGAGCATTTTTAAATTAAAAGGCATGACATTCCACTCATACTGACCAAATGGGACAGTGAATACAGTTCGATATCTATGATCAGGATGAATTTAAATTTGCCAAAATCCTGATTTCATATCAAATTTTGAAAATATGAATGCATAATGCAGTTTTTGAAACAAATCCTTTTTGTTTGGAATAGGGTACCTAATCCATCTTAAGGCTTTGTTCAAAGGTTTGTAATTGATTACTAACCTAGGTGTTCCTCTTTCTATTTCACTATTCTTATTGACATAGAAAGCTGCACAAGGCCAAGGTGACCTAGATTTTGTAATCAAGCCCTTAGACTCTAAATCCTGAATTTCTTCTCTACAATGTTGTTTTAGAGATTTATTCATTTGGATAGGTCTAGCTTTGGTAGGAATTTGTCTTTCATCAAAATCTTTTTCATAGGGCAGATCAACTATGTATTGTTTTCTATTCCAAAAAGCATTTGGAAGATCAGAACAAATTTCTTTTTCAATTTTATTTTGAAAAGAATTGATTTTATTTTTAATAAAATAAGTTTGAATTTGTTTTTGAATTTTTTGAAAATGGACATCTTGCTTAAGATGCATGAGATGTCTTGTTTTTCCTTTTATCAAGGCATTAATCTCAAAATTATAAATTGAATTTGCTTTTATAAGATTGAGATTTCTTTTCTTTGGTTTTTCAAGGAATGGGAAAATGATTTTTGAATTCCTTGTTTTGAAAATGATTCCATCATCAGTGACTTTATAAGGAGTGATCAAATTAATGAAAGGAGTTCCTAATATAACCATCTGATGAAGGTTTTTTGGTAAAAGAAAAACATTTTTCAAAGCAATATTTTCATTAACTATTGAAGCTTCAGTTTTCCCGCCAATAGTTAATTTTGAATTATTTGCTGTAAAATGTTTTTCTTTTGTTTCAAAATGATATCATTTTGGAACTAAGTTGTAGTTGATACAGTTGAGATCTGCTCCTGTATCAAACAAAGTAATTGTTTCCAATTGAAAATCTTTTGAAAAAACAATCTTGATTTGGATTAAATATTTTTGAGAAGTAATTTCTCTCAAAACATTTATAAAATTATCTGGAATGTCTGGAACCTTTTCCAAATTATCTAGGTTTTGTAGTTCAGAATTTTCTATGTGATCATCTGAACCAGTATCAAAATTTGAATTAGACATTTTTGAAATAAGATTTCGGATTAAATCAGAATCCTTTTGCTATTTTAGCTTAAGGTCTTTCAATTCTGACTTAACTTACTGAATCTCTTTTTGAAGGTCTTGAACTGTAGAGACAGGTTTTCTAGACTTCTTTTTTCTATCTAAGATGGCTGTAAGATCATAGAAATTCTTCCTAGTAGAGGGTAAGATGGAAGGTTTTTCTACAGGCTTCTCTTCTAGTGTCTTAAGAAGCTGGTTTAAACATTCCTTTTGAAGGACAGGGTCATTAATATACTTAATAACTTCAAGAATTGCTTCTTGGTTTTTTGACAGCATATTAATGTGTTTGGAATTTTTATTTATTTTAGAATCTACCTCTGAACTAGATTATGTGTTTGAATTGGAAGAAGAATTAGCTAACTCATCTATTTGAAGTGGTTTTTCTTTTGAAGACAGAGAAAACTCAGACTTTGAAGACTTAACTAAAAGGGCAGAAATCTTATCTTTGATTTCTTCTTCTAATTGGAGTTCATGCAATATAGTATTTAGTCTATAGAATTTAGAAGTGTGACCTTTTTTTCCACATTTATAGTAGGTGACATCCTTAAGACTAGTCTTAGGTTTGGACTTGCCATAAGACTTCTTGTAAGTTTTGGAGGTCTTTTTGGAGGATGGCTTCTTATAATATGTTTCATTCCTAGGTTGGGATTTCCTATTATAAGAAGGTTTAGATTTCCTATAGGGTTTGTTTTTACACTAACCACTACAGGTTTTTAGTTTTGACTCTATGGGATTATAGTCAAACTGCTAACAGAAATTTCCTAATTCCTCTCTAGTCTTCCTCATTCCCACTTGAGTTTTTTTTGGAGTTTTAAGTCTTGGCAGGCCTTCCTTTTGGGTAAGACTAATCAATTCTCCATAGGTGAACTGATCATAAGGGATCTGGTTACCAAAGGCTTGCCTAATGACATTCCTAACTTTTTCTCCTAGGATTTTAGGTAATCCTGCAAGAAATTTCTCCTTCCAAAAAGGTTGGTTAGAATCTTCCCTAAGCATTATCCTAGTGAGGAATGTTTTTTTGTAGTTTTGAAAATCACTAAGTCTCCTACATCTGAGGTTGCTAAGGAGCTCAGCATTCTTGTCTTTAAGATGGGACGAGTCTTCAATGAAGTGAAGAGATATGGTTAGGATGAGGGTTAACACAACATCTTTTCTCTTTCATCTAGTATAGGGTTCCATCTTCAAGGGTTTGGACAGAATAGAGTATTTCTAACTGTTGGCTTGGGGACAAATGATAATCCCACCATCCTTTAAGCTGTCCTGAAAAACTAGCTACAAGGAGTTCAGTTATGGCTCTATCTGAGGTTCCTATTTGGGTTTTATAGGTATTGGCTGCTATGGTCATCTGTTGGAGTAGACTAAGGATATTGTATTTTGACATACCATTTTTATTCCACTCATAGACAGATAAGGCATTGAACCTATACTGGGTTAGGATATGAGGTTTATTTTTTAAACCTATTTCAGGAGCAGTAATCTTAGGAACAATGTTCTAAGAGGTTAACCTATTGACTTGAGGAATTTCTTCCTGTTTAAAGGCTTCTTCATCAAAAGTTTCTATGGTTTGTTCTATAACACTAACAGTTCTATATTGAGATTGTGGAGTGTCTCGAACCATAGGATTGGATAACTCAAAAGTTGAGGTTTGACCTATCCTACTGAGTTGGTCTTTAATGGCTTGAACAAAGTCTAGTTTATTATTTTGAAACTGCTATTGGGCAGGTTTTGAAATTTGGTATGGTTTGAAAATTGGGCTCTTAAGCTTCTTGTCCAGAAGATTACCAGACTTAGAAGGTTTGGAAGTACTAACAATTGTTCTTTGGATATGAGTTTCTATCCTAGTGAGCTGTTTTCCTATGGTATAAAGGTGGGCATTTGTAAAATTGGTTTGTCTGACAAAGTTTTTTATGTTATCTCTATCCTCATCTTGGACTTTTTTATAAGGTGCTGCATCTATCTCATGTTCACCGTAAGGGATAGAAATTTTCCTAAGAGGTGGATGTTCTAACTGGACAATTTGACCATCTATCTTCCATTCAGAAAGCTTATTCCTAGTGGTAATAGGATTTACATACTTGTTTGAATGACATAAACATTTATCTTTTTAGAAAGGACAAGAAATATTATTTTCTCTTGCATATATTTCAAACCAATCAAAAAATTTAATTTCAATTTTGAACTGGTTGCAAAAGTCATAATATTTTTCTTGGATTTCATTTCTAACTTCTAAGAAGTGTTTGAAAAACTAGATCTTTTTCTGTTCATTCTTCTTTAAATAAAAATCTTCATGAAGAAGTTTTTTATCAATTTGAAAAGATTTTTCCAAGGCATTGATTTCTGCTTCAATGTTTTGGGTAACTTTTGAGGGTGTTGGGGAAGAAGGGATAGGTATGTCTTCTATTTCTTCTTCTTGGTTTGGAGGTTGACTTTCATATACTAGTTTGGCTATAGTAGTTTGATAGTCAATGTTTTGAAGAGAGGAGCTAGGTATATCTGAGGTTAAATACCTTGGCTTTTATATTTGGGTTTAAACATGCTCTGGGTGATAAGGAGCATAATAACTGAGGGAAGATTTGAGACTCTCCCTAAGTCAACAGTTAAGGATGTAGAGGCATCTTCATAAAAAAATCTTAAACTGGTTGATTTTCTGTCAAAGATAAGTTTGACTTTACCATCTTTGAATTGGGTTATGTGTTTAAGGTTAGTGTTTGGTTCAAACTGTTTGGGATACTCTGGTTGAGTAGCTTTTTCTAAAATCCATTATTCTGGTAAGGTAATGTCTTTCCATTGAATGGTTTTAGGGATAATAGCATTGGATCGGGTAAGATCAGTTTAAAGCAAAAGGGTTTCTCCTTTTAAGGATTGTTGGACATGTTTAGAAGCGAAAGCAGTCATCATTGCTTTATAATGAATTTTGAAAATTAATGCTATTGGAATTGATCCTTCTAGCATTTTGTAATTGTGAATCTTGATTTGTAAAACAATACTCTTTAAAATATTTTTATCATTCAAAGAGACTGTAATGTTTGGATAGCAATCAAAGCTAATGGGTCCTCTACTAAGACTAAACTCAATGGTACTTAACAAGGAATCCTGGAAGCTTGTAAATCTAGCATCTCTAAGGATTGCTAGGATTGAAGTATCTAGACCTTCTCTAGTAAGAGGTTTGATTCCTACTTGGATGAGGCCTATATGCAAGTATTTAAAGGACTTCTCCCTATATGTTTGAATGGACCTAGAAGAAAGCAATTGGATTTCTTCAAAAGCTTTTGAAATTTGTACATCTCTTTCCTTAGTCTTGATAGTATAATCAGTCCTAAGGAAGGAGAGTTTTGAAGATTCATAAATCTATTTCTTTTGAATTCTGGGAATTTTTCAGTCATCAATTTGTTTTGAAAAATTTTCAATAGTGATTTCCTCACTATTTACAACCCTTTTGAACTCAGAAGAGTCAAAAGTTGAAGAGTTTGAAAAGGATGTATTCCTATTAAGGAATGGTGTTTTGTGTGTGTGTGTGTGTGTAAACAGAAAAAAAAGGAAAAGAAACAGACAGCAGAAATCGGGGAGAGCAGAGGTAGACAGAGTCGAGAGAGAGAGGATTAATAGGAGGAGCTCTGGTAGGTGGTGGGCTACACCTCCACCACCCAGCCACTCCTCTACCTTCGGCGACCACAAGAGAGCCAGCAGCGGCGAGAAAGAACGACTGATGACGGTAGATGCACGAGACAAAGGTTCGCAGGCGCCAAAGATTTAAACCATGATTTTCGGTGATTTTGATGGCGGATGAGGGCGATTCAGGTGGATATGGAATGGCCTCATCATGAACTTCAATTTGGTACTTGGCTCGTTGGCTGAGGATGACCGGTGAAGAAGATCCAAAGTTAAGCCATCGAAACTTTGAAGGTATTTTTTGGAAGAAAAGAGGAGCGTGGCAGCGAGTGGTGGACATATCCGTGCTCCTAGGGTTGAGACAAATGCAACAGCATCAATCACACTTCTGTTCACCACCTCCAGCGGTGGGGCATAGCCGGACGGTTGGCGACGCGTGGTTCCATGTGCAATTAGTGACAGAGACCTCCAGCAGGTCATTCTTCATGCGTATGATCCGATTCCAAAGTTAGATTTCGAGAATTCAATTCCGGTAAGCCTAGAACATGTTTCCGTTAAATTAATTCCAATGTTTAAATGTTAAAAAAATTGTTAGATTGTTTATGTTTAGTTATTTTAGTGTTAAATTAATAAATAGAAACCCTTATTAAATTGTATAGAAGTTTAAAGTGAAATTAAATCGTTAATGATTTCCTTTTGATTATATAGTTGGTTATTAGAAGGTAATACGAATTTTCTTTTAAATTATTAGTATATATATATATAGAGTTAATTATTACATGAATAATATTAAAATAATTTTATTAATGAAATCAATGGATTAAATTAGAGTACGATAAGGATGGTGGATGGGATTAGTTGTTATATTGGATGTTTGGGCTAGACAATTATATTGTGATGCCTATTGAATTGATGTTTGTTGATTTTCAGGGGGATTAGCTCAATTTTAGAGGAAATGCTGCCGAATTTTCGTTAGAATTATAGGAAATATATAAGAATAAATTATAGAGGATTAATTGATGAAAATTCCATGAATAGATTATAAGAGTAACAAATAAAGGATTGAATCGTAATTGATATGTGAATTGGGATTTTACGTGTAGGAGGAATTGAGCCGAGAAAAGATGAGTTGCATGCAACTGAGATGGGTTGCACTTAGCTAGACGGATATAGCAAGAAGAAGTGAGTAATTACAATCCTATTTTCTATTGCAAAATGATATCTAAAAATCATATTATTGTAAAACCACCTTGCATGAAATTTTCTATCCATTTGAATTCCTAATTGCTATAAGAATCCCAAGTAATAAGTCCATAAAAGTTTCTCCCATTTGCTTATTGCAAATACATGTACAACTACTCGATTCCCTTTGGATAATATGATTGATATATATATATATATATATATATATATATATATATATATATATATATATATATATATATATATATATATATATATATATATATATATATATATATATATATATATATATATATATATATATATATATATATATATATAAGTCCATAAAAGTTTCTCCCATGTGCTTATTGCAAATACATGTACAACTACTCGATTCCCTTTGGATAATATGATTGATATATATATATATATATATATATATATATATATATATATATATATATATATATATGTTTATTTTATTTTAAAAGTTATAAAGTATTTACTAAAATAGTTATTGATGAGTTATGTTGATTTGATAAGTGTTGAGTAAATTGTTGTTGAAAGGTGTTAAAGTATTTTATGTGTTAAAGTATTTTATATGGATATTTGCAGTCTCCTGTGTGAGCAGTTAAATTTGTTAAATTCTTTTATAAGATACATGATATTTGATTACTTTTCCCTATATGGGAAGTTATATGCTAGTGCATTGTTATATATTTTATAAAGTTATTTTAATTAGTTTTTGAATTTTCAAGCAGAGATCCCCTTATTTGGTGTGAAGAACACTGGGCAATGTACACTGTAGTGACTCCAGCTAGGAGGTGGTATGATCTTAGCCGCTTAGCTTGGCCCGCCTGGTGTTAGAAGTATGGTATTGCTCCGCAAGAAGATTCTCTGCCATTAATGTGATTTTGATAAGATGCATGGATCAAATCCATATCCAACTATTGTAGACCAGGTCTTTGTTAATGATATGATATGATATGATAGTGTTTTATGAATGATGTTTTATAAGGAAGTACAAGATGTATAGCAAATGCTCCGTAAGAAGAGCTGCCTTTATTGTAATGTTGATGAAAAGATATGGATAAAATCATTTCTCATCTATTGTAAGAGATTTTAAAGATGATTATGAGATAAAAGAAGTTTTGAAACGTATTTCATAAGTTATATTTACAATTGTATTTGAATCGAATTTTAAGTTATTAGTTATTTAAAGAAAGTATTTAAAATGTATTATTAGTTATATAAAATCTTATTTGAAATGTGTTACTATTTATTTGAAAGTATATTTGAAACTATGGTTAGTACTTGAATTTGTACTTGAAGTGTATTGCAAATTATTCGTATTTAAATGAAAAGTTTTAAATTTATTACAGTATTTGCTATATGATTCAACTTTCAAAAGTATAATGAGTTATTAGTATTTGATAGTTAATTTCAAGAATAATATACGTTACATGCTATTCAATATATATATATATATATATATATATATATATATATATATATATATATATATATATATATATATATATATATATATATATATATATATATATATATATATATATATATATATATATATTGAAGCTTGATTTCAATTTCCAAAACTGTTATTGATAATCATTGTCATTTATCTCCTCTATAGACTAATGTGTTTATATATGTATAAGTCAGCCAAATGTTCTCCTTATTAGCAAACCTTGAACACTGAGCCATGTGAATTATTGTAACTTAATTTTACTCATTGAGTCATAAACTCACTCCCCTTTTTCCAAATTTTTCTAAAGGAGGTTTAAGAGTGATCAGTCTGAGTTGAAGTATGAGTTTTGCTTGAAGATGGTGTATATGTTGGCGTGGAAGTTTCCTTTAAGATGTTGCATGTTATTTATATGCAAATATTTGTATGTTATAGTTAGTTGCTCCATAGAAATTGATATTTTATTTGTAATATAATTTTATTTATGTAAGGATAAGAATTATGTATGAATTAATCAATAAATGTCAATGATGATCATTAAGAAGAATGTACAGAATTGTATTATGAGATGATGATGTGACTCAGGTTGTGATCTTAGGCATTGTTAATGTGATTATTGCAGTTTCGTTGCTTGATACCATATTGGATTTGATAGCAAGTAAATAGGTTTTACGGGTTTTCAGTGCCCTTATGGCTATCCATGCCCTAGGACCACCTATACTAAAAGTGGGATGTGACATAATAAATTATCTTAAGATCTAAAGTTTGTAATTTGTTGGCCATTAATTACATGAATCAAGGAATTGACTGAAGTATGAGAATGAAAGCTTAATTCTAGTTCATTGGGATAATTGGCCTAGGTTATGTGTTGCTTAGATATAAGAATACTCCTTTGTGATTACTAAAATGATTTCCATAAAATTTAATAGCGGTGTCAAAACATGTTCATAGGTCGTGTTCGTGTCGAGTTAATCTACTCAGGTGACACGATTAGGGTCAACACGAACATGACCCATTTATTAATCATGTAACAATATTCCCATTCTAACATGACATGAAAATTAAATGGGTTACACGAACACAACAAGTATAACCTGCTTATTTAAATGGGTCGTATTCGGGTCATAAATCTAACATGACTCGTTTATTTAAACAGGTTATGTGTGGGTTATAAACCCAACACAACCCATTTAACTCGTATAGTTAAATTGGTTGGCAAAATAAATAACTATTTTAACCTTTAGTATTTTTAAAAAATACATGGGTATAAATGGGTAACACGACACGAGAAATTAAACGGGTTGTGACGGGTTAGCGAGTCAACCCGTTACATGACTCATTTTAAGTAGTGTCATAAACGGGTCAATCCATTTATAATACGAACCCGCTGAGCCTCAACCTTAACACAAAAATTTTTTGTGTTTGGCGAATAGGGTTAGCTTGTCATGACCCATTTTGACACCCCTAAAATTTAATAAATTTGTGTTAATTGCTTAAAATCACAAGAGTAAACTCAAAGTTAACATAAATACTTGTTATTTATCTTGAGAGAGAACTTCATATTATTTAGAAAAAATCTAACCATTAGTTCTAGTAAGATAAAATCAATCAAGAAAATATAGGTAAGCTATCGATAATTAATTGATAAAGTCTAAATCCTAGATTTTTTACAAATATTTAATTATTTTTTAATTCTGTCTAATTTAATTTTACTTTTAACTCTTAAAACTCTTCATCCTATTGTTTAAATAATAGAAGGGTCAATAATTTGGTATTTGACAAACACTTTCCCTGTGCGATCGATATTCTTTCACTCTATTACTTGTGCACGATCTGTACATTTGTAAAAATCGCTTAACAATAGTTATCCTAGAAAACATTAATTATTTCCTTTGTAAGCATAGATGGGTCTTCCCTTGCTACTTCTTTTTGGAAGAACAAACACAATATTTTTTGGGAAAAGAAGAACAGTCATTAATAACAATATTTTGGAAAAAGAGGAACAATCAATAATAAATGTAAAGTTATATCCAATCATATGAAATTCAATTTTTTTTATTCCATTTTTTATGGTCTTGAGAGTATGTTTTATGAGGGTTCATGATCGATTCAAAACAGCATTATGTATTATAATCACCATTATCAATAGATAATAATACCATTTAATCTAAAGGTAGCACCCTTTATGTTTCAAAAAGCCATGGTGAATATCCATCATTAAAAAATCAATAATTCATAGCAAATGAGTGAAAAATAAATTTTTAATAAAAATTTTATTTAAATCTTTTATTTATTAATTTATTTTTATAAATTAGTTAACATTGATTAATAAATGATCTAATCAACCATAATCAATAATTAAAATATATATAACATTCATTTCTACTCAAACTAAAGAAAAAAAAGCTACAAAAAATTTTAAATTTTCTTTTTTAATATAAAATTTTACATGCAAAATTTTGCCTGGAAATTAACTACATACATAAAAAAAAAAAAAAAAAAGTTTTAACAATCCAACAAATCTCAAAATCAATCTTCATCTTCATCTACTCTTTTGTCTCTTTCTTACTTTATAATCCGACAACTCTTGAAAAGCTGAAATAAAAAGAAATAAAAATGCAAGAACAAAGAAAAATCAACATTAATAGAATAAACAAAAAAAAATGAAGAAAAGAAATTAAAAAAAAATTATGCATAGAAAAGAAAAAACAACAGCGAATATCTTTTACCATTTTTGTCTTTATCTTTACCATCTATTTCATTTTCCCTTCTTCCTTAACTAACAAATATCAAAAACTAGAAAATGAAAATAAAAATAAAAATAAAAATAAAAATAAAAATAAAACATCAATAGAATAAAAAAGAAGAAGAGAAGAATTTTAAAGAAAAATAAAAAATTGAGTTTAGGGTAGTAAAATATCTTAGTGGGTAGTAATAAATAGTTAGATAGAGAAAAAAAAAAAAAAAAAAGAGAGGATAAAGAGAAGGAAAAATGAGAGAAAAAAGAAGTATGTATAGGTTTAAAATTAACGAATGATTAGTTTTCACCACAAATCCATCAGTATAACACAAGTAATGACATGTGCACATCAACAAATCCATCACTAATTTCAAATCTGTCACGAAATTTTGGTGGCAAGTTTTTTTCTTTTTAATTCCCAAATTTGGTCCATCGTTATTTAATGACAGATTTTAAATTCATTGTTATTTTTCAATTCAATTGGTGCCCCACCCCTTTTTTTTTTTTACAATGATATTAGTGACAAATTTTATCATCAATTTTTTGTTGCTATTCTATATGTGAATTAAGACATTAAAATTTTGTGCCACATAGTAGGGACAAAATAAAATTTTCACTAATGTCTATGCTAATTAGTCAATATTATGAATACAAGATTTCGATAAAAATTTATTGTTAATTAGAGAAAGACTATTTTCTGTTGCCAAATTCAGTCGCTAATTCAAAATTTCCTTGTGAAATATATATGCCATTATTCAATTAATTCAATTCTTGAAAAGATTCTGTTTTTTTGGAAAGTAAAAAAAAAATTAATATGTAACTTATGTAAATAATTTTTTTTTCATAAAAAATATATAACTTATAGACTGAGAAAATAAATACTTCATCCGTCCCATAAAGATAGTCTACTATTTCTTTTTTGACTGTCCTACAAAAATAATCTACTTTTTCTTTTTAAAATGTATTAAATTATTTAGTTCTTGTTATACTCTTATTTATTTTCTTGCCATCAACTACTAAAAAATGTACAACAATTTAATTATTCTTAAAATACTAAATAAACATTAATGTTTATTTAGTGGAGTACTAGAATATTGAATATTCAAAGAGTCTAAAAATCATCCATTATTGTCATCTTTTCATATCATGAGAAAAAAAGCAAAAACCGTTTACCTTCTTTTCCTTTTTCTAAAAATGCTCCATTAATTGTTTTCAAATTTATTAACGAGTAATTAATTTCAAGAAAATACTTTACTAATATTTATGATCATCTATTTAATGATAATATATAAAATCAACTAATTTAACTATATAAATAATATTTTCTTAATTTGTGTGTAAAAAGAAAGTAGACTATCTTTGTGGGACGGATGGAGTAATATATAGTATAAAGAATGATTTACTTGAATAATAGAATTCTTTCCATCCAATTTTACACATGAATCTTCAACAGCTGGTTTTTTGATCCCATTGATGGCACACTTATGCTAGTCGATCTAGAAGGCACAAAATGAATTATTGTTCAAGGGAAATAATACTAACCCCATACATATTGTCAATAATGTTGTTGGTTATTAGAAGGCCTTTCAAGGTGCACCAAAGGAATTGAAGAAGATTGATAATAGTGGCAGGGAGAAAGATTAGATAGAGGGTGCACTTTTGAGATTCAGATACATCGGGCCATGTTCAATTTGGGAAATCTTCTATTGCTTATGTGTGTCGAGATTGTCATGGAGAATTGATGGTAGGTGGCAGAAAATCTATTTTTTGCAAGTCTCCTCTAATGGCAGAAACTTATGCTCTTAGGGATGCAACCAGGTGGGCAAACTCTTTCAAACTTTAGAAGATTATTTGTGAATCTAACTCTTTAGTGATTGTTTCTTGTTTGAAAAATCACAACAAAGAGATCCCATGGGAGGTACTTTCTATTGTTAAGGACATCCAACAATTGGTTAGGAACTTTTAGTCTTGTGATTTTAATTTTGTGACTAGAAATTGTAATAGGGTAGCAGACTCGATAGCAAGAACTACTAAATTACAATTTCATCCTAGCTGGTTCTGTATATTCCCTATGAGCTTCACAATCTCATTAAGATGGATATTATGTATCCTTAACATGAATGACATGTTCATTTCAGTTGAAAAAAAAAATTATACAAACTATAAAATAAAAAAAAAATTGGATTTTAATATAAATTAAGTAAATAGCAAATAACAAATGTGTATATTATACTCAATAATATCTTACAAATATACAATAGTAAATTTATGTATTAAATAATTAAAGCATTCATATGAATGTAATTTTAAAAAATTAACTAAAATGATATTGAGATTAAAAATATTTTTGATAAATAATTAAATAAATTTTAGTTGACATATGAAATAATAATAAAAAAAATAATACGCGCAAAGTGTAGACAAATTTCTAGTTTATACATAATTCAATTTGTAGTGGAAACTTTGATAATAAAACAAAGATAAAACAATATATATATATATGTGTGTGTATGTGTGCATGTGTGTCTATCTGCATGCGTGTGTATATACACACACACACAGATATATATATGTGTGTGTGTACATATACACGTATGCGCGCGCGCACACACACACATAAATATGTGTGTGTGTGTGTGAGACACAGGTGAGGTGACGAAGCTTAAAAGAACTAAAAATAAACTTAAGAAATTTCAGTATAAACAAATAATATTTTTATAACTCGTGGTCTATATTTCATATAGTTTTCTTAAGATAGATTTGTCCCTCACTGTGGTACTCATGGTTATTTTTTACGTCTGTATGTGTGTGTGTGTGTATACACACATATAGATACACACACACACACACACACACACACACACACACACACACCCATACACACACACACACACATATATATATATATATATATATATATATATATATATATATATATATATATATATATATATATATATATATATATATATATATATATGTGTGTGTGTGTGTGTGTGTGTGTGTGTGTGTATGATACATGTGAGGTGGCAAAGCCTAAAAGAACTTAAAACAAACTTAAGAAATGTCAGTATAAATAAATAATATTTTTATAACCCGAGATCTGTATTTCACACAATTTTCTTAAAACAGATTTATCCCTCACTGTGGTACTAATGGTTATTTTTGACATCTATCTCCCAAGATACCATGAGTACACAAGTGTTTTTGACTACCACAAAAATACTTCTCCACAAACTAGAAAAGTTTTCTTTTTCTATGTTCTAAAACAACTAAAATTATATTTATATAGAGAAAAAGGACAATAAATAAATAAATAATTATGAGGGAGTTACAAAATTCATTACAAAGAATTCAACTCCCATTCAATACTAAAAAATGTTTCCTAACAATTAATTACAAAATAATTAATTTAAGACAATTTTTTTCCAACAATCCCCTACACGAATGGAAATTTAAAAGACACAAAATTTGGTGATAAAATTCAATGATCAATTCCTACAAAGGATAGGTAGGTGTAACCCTTCGAATATTCCCTTATGAAAGTATACTTATCTTACTATTTGACTAGTAGATATGATATCTTTAAACCGTTTTGCCTTTTGTGTAAATGATGACAAACTTCACATAGGAATATCTCTCACAAAGTTCTACTCTCATTATTATGTTCGTTTTAACCTTCAATATTTGCTAGTTCTGTGAGAGTTCCTAAGAACTAAGGCTAACACGATTCCTTTCGAAGCGGCCTACTTCTCCCTTACATAGGTTAGCATTTCAAGAGTAACCCACTTTACTTCACTTAGATTTGGGAAGCAAGATGATCATTAAAAGCATCACTTAACCTCTTCTTTATGGGCATCACTATTTTCATCTTATAAGTGGATAGGAGTATAACCCCCCTCCCCCACTGTGATCTAACTAAGTTCTTACGATTAGGTTGTCCCTTTGAACCTAGATCTTGCGATCTCTAATCATATAGGTTGGATTTTCCTTTATACTAACTTATTCCTTTATAGGCTTTAGTCCTTTTCCCCTTGATGACTTATCAACTTTCTGTTTAACCATTTTGTTAGTGGATCTGCAATATTATCCCTTGATTTTAAATAATCAAAAGTGATAATTCCAGTTGAGAATAACTATTTGATGGTATTGTGTTTGTGATGTATATGTGTTGACTTACTATTATAAATATTACTTTATGCTCTTCCAATTGCAAATTGACTATTACAATGAATGCAAATTGGTGGCATAGGCCCTTCCCACTTTGGAATATCCTCTAAGAAATGGCAAAGCAATTCAACTTCTTCACCATATTTATCTAAGGCAATGAACTTAGATTCTATTGTAGATTTAGCTATAATAGTTTATTTAGAGGATTTCCAAGCCATACCTATACCTGCTAGAGTGAACACATATCCACTAGTAGACTTTGAGTCTGTTATATTAGAGATTTAGTTAGCATCACTATAGTCTTCTAGGGTAGCTAGATATATGATATAATGGAACCTATAATTAGGAGTATTTCTTAGGTACCTGAGTACTCTTACTATTCCCTTCTAGTGATATATTCCTAGATTACTCGGGTATTGACTTAGTTTACTTACTATGTAACAATATCTAGTCTTGTAAAGCTTATTAAGTACATGAGATTTCCTATCACTCTAGCATATTCTATTTGAGATACACTTTATGCTCTATTCTTAGAAAGATGGAGACTCAAGTCTAATGGGGTTTTTGCCATACTTGAATCATTCTTATTGAATTTCTCAAATATTTTGTCTACATAGTGTGTTTGACTTAATGTGAGTCCATCTGACCTTCTCGAGAATTTTATTTCCAAGATCACATTTGCTAGTGCCATATCCTTCATGTCAAACCTTGACTTTAACATATTCTTTTTAGACTTCATCACTTTTTCATTATTACCAATAATGAGCATGTCATCATTAGTTGCTTTGACATAGATGAATTTATCACATTCATTGATTTTGAATCTGTGTGCTAGCATAGCATTGTCAAATTTTTCATGCCATTATTTTGGTGGTTACTTTAATCCATATAAATATTTCACCAATTACACACTTTATGTTCTTATACTTTGACAATGAAACCTCGGCTTGTATCATGTAAATCTCCTTATCCAATTATCCATTTAGGAAAGTAGTCTTCATAGCCATTTGACGTATTTCAAGATTATGCAATACTGCAATAGCAATTATCATCTTAGTGGAATTTATCTTTGTTATAGGAGAATATGTGTCAAATTAATCTAGGCCTTCCTTTTATTTGTAATTTTTATTTACAAGTCTAGCCTTATACTTATCAATTGATCCATCTACTTTCATCTTCCTTTTGAATATCCATTTGGATCCTAATGGTTTACATCTAGAGGCAAATCCACTAATTTATAAGTATGATTTTGCATGATGGAATCTAATTCGCTTTCAATAGCCTCTTTCCATAAAAGGCCTCTAGAATGTCTTACTAGTTCTTTATAAGTTTGAGGTTTAGCTTTGAGCAAATAAGTTAGAAAATCTAAACCAAAAGATTTTTCTACTCTTGCTCTTTTACTCTATCTTGGTTCATTTCCAGTATTATGTCCTCATTCTTGGTTTTGACTATCATTTCTTATAGTCTCATGCGTTTGTTTTGACAAACTTAAATTTTGTTTTTGTATAAGTGAGGATGAACTCATACCCTATGTTTATTCAGGCAAAGATGAACCTTGTTTGTTCATTCGAGGATGAACTCTCTATTCATTCAAGTGAAGATGAACCCTGAGTTCCTTTAAGTGAAGACAAACTTGCCTCTTATGAAGATTTACATGGAAATACATGTTCAAAAAATGATGCATTTCTTGATTCCATTACTGTGCTCTTATGTATTTCTGTAATTTTAGATTCACACATAAGAAATTGATAAGCATTAATATTATATGCATAGCAAATGAAAATGAAATCAATAGTTTTTGGACCTATCTTCACATTTTTATGTGTAGGAATAGCTACTTTTGCAAGATACCCCCATACTCGAATTAAAGGAAGGCTTTTTTTCTTTTCGTAATTCATAAGGGGTTTTGTCTTCTTTCTTCTTTTTCTTCTTTTTCTTCTTCTTCTTTTTTTCCTCTGAGGCACCTTATTTAAAGGTAATTAGCCATTCTCCTCATATGTTGTAAGGTAGCCTAGAACTTATCGACGTTGCATTCATCATTTCTTTCAACATACAATTCTTTCTTTCAGCCACACTATTTGGCTAAGGTGAATAAGATGCTGTGATTTCATGTATAATTCCATGTTGTATTCACCATATGGTGCTTTATATTCACTAACACGATCACTCCTTAATATCTTAATCTTCTTATTAGTTTAATTTTCAACTTCAATTTTATAGAGTTTAAACTTCTTTATAGTTTCGTCCTTGCTTTTAAGCAAATACACATAACTATATTTTGTACAATCATCAACAAATGTGATAAAATACTTTTTACCACATTTTGTTTGTAAATATTTTAAAACACATACATCACTATGATTTAACTCAAGTGGTTTAGTTTTTCTTTCAAATGATTAGAAATATGATCTTGTTAATTTTGTCTCAATACAAATTTCACATTTATGTTTTAAATCTATATAGAATTTTGGTATATGGACCAAGCTAATTAACCTTTTCAAAACATTATAATTAACATGTCTTGTTCTACTATGCCATAAATTAGAAGACTTAAGAAAGTAAACTGAAGAGGTTTTTCATTCATGCTAGTGATTGTAGTTATATTGAGCTTGAATAGGCCATTAAGTATATACCCTCTCCTCACATACATTCTATTTTTAGACAAAATAACCTTATCTAAATTAAATACCATGCAAAATTCATGCTTATTCAGCAATGAACTAGACATTAGGTTCTTGTGGATTTTTGGCATATACAGAACATTGTTCAGAGTTAGCTCTTTGTGAGAAGTCATTTTTAGCAACACCTTTGCTTCATTAAGGACTTTAAAAGTGGTAGAATTGCTCATATACAATATCTTCCTGCTTTTAGGGTAAAGGTGGAAAACATCTCACCTTCTGAGCATAGGTGCCTTGTAGCACTACTATCAATCCACCATTTCTTCTAGTTTAACTATATCAAGTTTGCCTTTAATATCACAATAGCGAGGTTGATGTCAAAGACATCTTGTGTGATGCCCTCTAGAAGATTAGCTTTATTACTCTTCTTTTTCTTTGGCATTCTGCAATCAGTAGACTTATGGCACACCTTGTCATAATTGAAGCATTTGCTTTGGAATTTCTTCTTGGAAACTCCACCTTTGGATCCCATCTTGGACTCCTTTTCTATTTTGTTTTTCTTCCTCTTTGAACTTTGTACATGTTTGAAAATGTTTGCCTTTGCTTTTAAAGGTGAATATCCCTTTTTTTTTTTTTCAGTTTTTATTAGTCTTCTTTGATTCAAAGTCTAACAATAAGCTCTTCAACATTCATCTCCTTTTCTTGTGCTTAAGATAATTTTTGAAATCCTTCCAACTAGGGGGCTTCTCAATGATAGTGTGAACCCTCATTTTAGCACTACATAATTAATTCTGAACTCATTAAAACTAACTAGAATATTTTCAGTACAAGCTGACACTTTTTTTTGACTCTAACCAGACCTTCTGTACCAAAAAATATTTTTCTAAAATTAATTATTTTTTAAAAAATGACTACTAGATTGACTAATAATTAATTTTAGACCCACTGACACTAACTAATAAATTTTCAGAACCCCTAAAAATCCCAAAAGCTAACTCAAAGTGCTTAAAGAACCTTGCCTAGCTGGACTGAATGGACTGCTATTTGAGTAACCAGCGGTAACCACCTGGCTTACCTAAGGGCAAGTCGAAAGACCGGCGATAGCAACTAGCTTAGTTGTATGCCTACCCTAACATATTAGGGCATCCACGCCGACCCTATAAGAGGTACCGCCTGTCTTGATGGCAGTACCATTGGCCACCCTTGCGACTGCTCACCTTTCCTGCTCAAAATTTCTGATTTTATTCCTCTTCAACTAATTTTCAATCCCTTTTGACACCATGCTTTTGGTCTTTTCACCCCAAAATGCCATAATCTCATATCGCCTATAAATACCTCTTCATTTCCTTCTTTTTTTCTTTATACCTTGAGTTAGTATTGATAGCTATCCACTTACTCATTCTCTCTCTTTAACTATTTCTTTTACACTCTCTTTGAATAGCCCCCAAATTAGTTAGTTTCTAATTGATTTTAATTAATTTGGTTAATCACTTCACATTAATTAATTAATAATTTTAATTAATCAATTTAATTCATCAATCAATCCAATTCTCCATCCACTCTCCTTGACTATGATTTCGTCACTCGCCACCAATAAAATGATATTTTGGTCTAGCAAAACTCTCTGCATGTCACACACCCTAAAAGTAAAGGTATAACATCTTCTCTCACCCACTAATATTCTCAAATCAAATCAAATCAATCTAACCAACCCCTAAAACCCCTCAACTTAATCTTGAAATGAACTACATGAATTTTAATCTCATTCAATGGGGGTACGTAGGCATGTTTGAAATTTAAATCGAAATCTTAATTAATCCCTTTCCCCCTTTTATTTTCCATGTAATTATTCATATTTGTAAGAGAATTTGTAGTCTTCCTAGGATCCATAAGGGCTAGAGAAGGCATACCATTATTTAATTAGTGTAAGTAGATACTTTAATTATTTTGGAGTCAAGAAGTGATTTGTGGTTCTCTTAAAATCCATAAGGACTGGAGAGAACACTCTCCTTGGCTTATGGATGTTTACATTACTTGCCCTTTTAATTTTCTCATGCATTCATAATTATGCCATGTTCATACATTTTAATTACCATATTATAATTATCATCCATGAAATCAATTTTCAAGTTGAGTTAAACTTAGGAGCCAAATTTAGATTATTTAAAACCAAAATTTAACCTAATTCAAAGACTAGAGATTTTATCCTTGGGTAAATTAATTGAAAGATTAATAAATTGGAGTCAACTATTAGGTTTCTCCTTAATTTTTCCATTAAAAATAAATTAGGATGATGACTTTTGAATAATTTTCGAAAAATAAAAAATATCAATTTTTCTGACGATGGCTATTCTAATCATAAGTGCCAAGCTTCGAACCTTAACCTCCTTAAAAATTGTTTCGCCTTTCATTAAGACATCTTCTTGAGCGAGAAAAGGGTGTTCAGACAAGGTCTTACAGTTGGTGACTTTACTAGGAACTAGTTGCCACCCTTTTTAAAAGGAAAACAAATAAAAGGATTACTACTTGGTTGATTTTTTTTTTCAAAATAATCTCTTTTGGCTCACTTAAGTTTAATTGATTTTCATGCATCACTTTGCATAATAAAGGCTCTTTGGTTAACCTTAGTTTTTAGGAAAACTTTTGGATAGTGAGTAGCATTAGCTTGATGCTCTTTGAGTATGTTAGGAGATAGCAAAAGCATTCCACTTCGTGTTGAATCCTCAAACATTTCAATGGTATAACGAGCAATCTGTATTGTTCTACCCATGATAGACTTCTTGACCAGACCTCCTTTCTCCCTTGTGCATGTAATTATCTTGGCGTTTGACCTTAGGTTCCATGTAATGTAATAATCAAAATCTTATGTATATAGTCATAAAACTTTTTTCTACATGCATCATGACATTGTCATGCATATATGACATAATATAAGAAACTCGACAATAAGACCCAAACACCTTGAAAACCAAAACCAGTGGTCTATCACCTCAAAATACCACTCACCAAATTTCTTAATTTAGTGACCAACCAAATAAGGGAATGCTTTTCCTAACATACCATTGCACCCATACGCCCTTCTTCCTTTCCAAATGTAAATTCTTACCCTTTTCTTTTCCTTTTTTTCTTTAAAGGTACTAATGGTCAACCGTTTTGACTAAGAATTCATGAGCATCTTTTTCACTAACCTCCTTCAGAAGTAAGAGAAGACCTTCCAAACCACACTCACCACCATCCTTAAAACTGAAGTCAACTCCTTCATCTATGCCCTCAACACCCAATCTGCCAACTTCATTAATGCTTTTAATACTCATTGACAATCCATCATCAATGATAGTGCCACCACCATTTTTCCTTCTACTCACATTGAACCTGCTTACGCCTAAGCTAGTATAAGCCATGCTCTTACTTTTACTCCTCGCGTTATCAATCTCATTTGTAAAAGGAAGGCACAAGAAATTCCTAACTCTCATGCATGGACTTGGATGCCACTACCCCTTCTCCCACTATGAATCTTTTTCAAAGTGGGGATTTCTCTAGTTTTCTTGAAGCTAAGATATTGATGAAGAAATTCAAGGCTATGGAATGAACAATCAAGAACATTAAGAAGCATGAAGACATGATAGATGTTCAAGATCTATGTAGGCACCATGAGACCCTTTAGAGTAGATGATGAGCTTTGTGCTCAACTATTCCAACAATCCTTAATCAGAGCTACTACCAAGTTGTTACTAGATCTCAACCATAACCACAGGAAGACATAGGATGACATATGCAATGCATTTGTGAAACAATACTGCTACAACATTATGGTGGATGTTACCTGTCGAGATCTGGAAACCATCAAATAAGGACAAAGGGAATCCTTCACCATGTTTCTTGTAAGGTAGAGGTCAAAAGTAGCACAAATAGTGAACCACCCCTCTGAAGAAGAGCAAATTGATATCATTGTCAAAAATCTCCTCTTCCAATACCAAACTCATCTACAAACTTAGTACCTCCCCTATTTTAAAGCTCTCATCAGTATTGCCTTTAAGATCAAGGACTTGATTTAATCTAGGCAATTCAAAGATGAATCTTCTGGCTTGAGATACCATAAAAACACTAGCTATACTACCAATACCACCCATTCAGCCACCTAGAGAAGAAGGGAGGTAAATGCTATTTCCTATCACTAGCCCATGAGGTTGGAAAGAAGAACTTGCTCTAAATTGGGCATGTCCCTATGTATTATTTATAAGAAGAGCTAGGAAGCCCACCTTGTTAAGTCTTTAGAGCCGAAAGCACCCGTTAATCTATTGCCTAATAACTATAATGCTAAGGAATACTGTGATTATTATCAAAGACTTGGGTACAAAATTAATGCTTGTAAGGATTTAAGGCATAAAATCCAAGACTTTATTGATAGTGGGGACATTATTGCTCCTAAACACAAGCTCAATATCATCATAAATCCTCTTCTAGATCACCAAGCAAACATTAACTTCATTTCCTCTGATGAGCTAAAAGCCAATCCTTTCTCCATGATCCACCCTATCTCGGATTACTACTATATACTAGAGCTAAAAGATTTTGTGGGTGAAATTAATGTAATCAAGAGAAGTGGCAGAATATTTCTAGTCAACACAGCTACTATGCCAAATGAGCCTATTCTAGTGAGCCAATATGTTCCCCTCTTGCTTAAAGGTTGAAGTCTCACAATGAGCTTGAAGAAGATCCCATTTTAAAGCAATTGAAGAAAAGTTAGGTCAATATCTCTATTTTTAGCTTTTTTCAATCATCCTACCCTCATAAGGCCAAGGAGTTTTGCAAAGTGTTGAACCAGTGTCAAACTCGTATTGATATCTCCTAAAACCCTTATGGCTTCCTTAACAAGCACTACAAAGTTCATGTCCATCTCCTTCAGTGGCTATGACATCCCACATGGTGAGAGGAATCACAATCATGCTCTTTACGTCATTGTAATGACCTATGGGAAGACTATCCCATAGTGTTGATAGATAATGGGTCCACATTGACTGTATGCCCATTAAAAATGGCTAGCTACTTGAGATTAGAGGTTTGTCGGACCAAGTTATAAGAGCCTATAACAAGATCAAAAGGGAGGTCTTAGGTGTTGCCAATGTGGACGTTTCTTTCGGACTTGTTACTATGCCTCTTCAAGGGCTTAATCAATATGTTTAAGCCTAATGTCAGATGAAGTTTTTTATTTTTGAGTAAAGAATTCATTTTCTGAAAAGATCATTCTTTGTTTTTGAATTTTGCTTGAATCAATTTCATACAATCAAAGCTAATTACTTTGAGATTATTCATTCTATGGTTCTTGTTCACGAATTGATATTGTGTCGTAGACTTAGGAATATCTGATTAGCTTTCCAATGAGTTTCTTCCAAGTACAAAGACATTAGGTATCAAGTTTAATATACTTATGATTCATATTAATTATGTTTTAAATTTCTGTCCAAACATTTACCGTCTTACAAAACCGCTGCATGACAGGCTAAAGAAAAATCTAGTATCATGGTCAGACCAGCATACTAGGATTGTCCAAACCATCAAAAAACAAGTTTTAGATATCCCATACCTGCATATAATTGATCCTTTAGCTCCAAATATTGTCGAGATAAATGCATCAGACTTCAGAAATAGAGATATTTTAAAATGAATTCAAAATGGACAGGAATGCATAGTCTAATACACATTTGCACATTAGAAGGATTGTCAAAAGAATTATTCTACAATCAAAAAAAGATCTTATAATTGTTTGGTGCATTGCAAAATTTCAAAGTGGTCTTTTAAATAAAAAATGTCTTTTGAGAATTAATTGTAAATCAGTAAAAGAAATTTTATAAAAACATGTTCAAAATATTGCTTCTAAATAGATTTTTGTTAGATGGCTAGCAATCCTTTTTATATTTGATTTTGATATTGAATACATTAAAGGAGATACAAATTTAATTATAGACTTTTTAACCCAAGAATCCCTTCAAAACAGGACATAATGCCTCGAAAATCCAAAAAAAGGGTAAGGCCTCAAAAAAACCCACTTCAAACAAGGGTGAAGAAAAAGCCCAAACTATTTTAAAATAAATACCATCTTCAATCCAACCAGTCAAATCCTAGATGGATATAATCCTTGAAGATGAACAAAAATAGACCTAATCCTTTCAAAAGGAGGCCCATATTCAGACTTGGGTAGAAAAACTTATCCAATCACTAGAATTCCTTCTAGCCCTTCAAAATGCAACACAAAAAAGGTGGTATTTTAAGCCTTAAGATTAAAAAAAAAAATTAAAAACTCAATCCATTTATGAAGCCATTTTGAAACACTGGATCAACTAAGTTTAAACATTTCAAAAAAGATTAAAATCACATTGACCCAGCTTATTCAATTCGTACAATTCCAAAGGTTATCCACCCTTCAAACTAGGGAACAGATTTAAGCAACCTCAAATATTTCTCTACCGATCTTTATACTTGAGTTAGCCATTGTCAATTTTAATTATTAGGATTACCAAGAGGTATGGTATAACTCTTTCATCATAGTCATTCTTAGATATTCTATTTTGACAAAAAGTTTCAAACTTCAAGACTTCCTTACTAGTTTATACAATGGTAGAATTATTTTGGGAATATCCTTGAAATCCATATCCCTGATCTTCAACCTTGCTATGAACTATTCAAAAATAACCCTCACCCATAGAAAAGTGGTTTCATCCTTTCCTCTTTTTTTTTTTTTTTTGAAATTTTTTTTCTACCCTGGGTATGTGTCTAGTACCTCCACATATAGGACGTACAATGTAATCTCATGAGAAGATTCAAAGTCAAATTATGGGATCATTTAGAAATAAAATTTCAAAAAATTCTGCTAAAACTAATTAGTCAAGAATAGTTATCTTCCTTATGTTTTAGAAATTACAAACTTTCTAGCATAAAAGTCTTTTGTTCTTTTAAAGCTAGCAACAACACAACTGAGGATGATTTCTACTAGATCATTCAACAACTCTTGGAAAATAAATTAGCCTCTTCAAAAGTAGTTTCTTCATCATCAAGCACAAGCTCTTATCACCTATTATAGATTTCGGAGATGATAATGAACATGACTATTTTGGTATCTTACCCTTAATAAAAAGGTAGAATTCAAATATTCAAATTATTGTAGCATTGTTAAAGGTTTTTTACCACTATAAAAGAGTAGAGTAAAAAAAAGAATATTTTCTTATTGGTGCCAACAGTGGACTGTTACGGTATACTTTATTACTCCATCAATTATTTAAACTTTAGACATGATTTGATATGGCTATAAGAATCAAGCATGTGAAGTCTGGGGAAGAACACATGGATTCTGAATTGGCCTATCAGTTAGGTGGCCCGCTGCATTCAAAATTATAGGATTTATGTTCAAACTCCACTATAAAAGGCAACCTCATTTCATTCAAAAACCATACTTCTCTTTTTGTAAATCTTAGATGTTAGGAAGCTCATGAGTTGAGCAACTTTCCCTGTAATCTTTAGACAAAATAATTAATTTAAAACTTTTTCCAACAAATATTTGAACATTTTCATTATCATGTTGTATATTATATTGGATAATCTAATATCTGTATCTCACCTAAATAAACTCCAATATTTATATCTATTTATAAAAATAAACTATTCATAAGCAAAGGAAATAGTAAGTTGTAGATTAGGTGCAAAAGCACCTGTTTTATATATATATATATATATATATATACACACACACTTGCACGTGTAATGCACATGGCATATCATATTGTTAAGTATTTGGATAATTCAATAGCCAAGATACTGATTGACTTTTACATTGATAGCTATGACATTTAAAATAATATATGTACCTTTTGTTTTGGATAAAATAACTTATTTTAAAAATATTTTCTATTAAAAAAGTTTTCTAAAGAACTAATTTTATGGTATTTGGTTACAATATTAAAACTAATTAAAAATATTAAAAATTTTAATTTTGTTATAAATAAATTATTATATGTAGATTTACTTTAACATCTTTAAGTATATATTTCAAAGAGATTATAGTATAGGGTTATTTCAATAATTTTGTATACACCAAATCCTACCTATTTCCATATATAATGGAAGTTAGGATTAATCTAACAAGATGAGTTTGAGCCTCTTTTCTCTATATTTTCTCTCTCTCTTTCATTCTTTTTCTTTATTACTTTGTTGTTCTTATTATTGTCTTTGATATACTATGCTAATAAGCCGATTTACAACATGTTATTAATACGATTTTGTTCTAATATTTTTTTGCCTCGGTCCATAATTCTCAACAAAATTATTTGCTTACTGGTGCCAGTTGTAAATTACTTTAACGCAAATAAAAGATATTATTATTTGATTTTATTTAATTTTAATTAATTAAATATAGTTTCTGAAGAACTAGTATTATCTACACTTGTTGAAGAACTAATTAAGTAAATAAATAAAATATAAATTTCTAAAAAATTGGTACTTTACTCTGAGTTCATGAAGAACTAAGTATCCTGAATTCCTAAAAAACTAATATCCTAATTTGTTTAGAGAAGCAACGTGTTAAGTTCCTGAAAAACTAAATAAATTATTTATAAGTTTTTAGAAGACTAATTTAATTATGATCCTATTTAATATATTATTATTATTATTATTGTTGTTGTTGTTGTTGCTGCCAAGAAAATAGGTAAATAGCTCCAAAAATATCAAACTTTAGTATTTTTCCAATGTGGTCGCAAAAGATTCTTTTTGCCGAGAAATATTTAAAGTTTCAAAAACTTTTCGCATGGAGGTCACTAGTCGGAATCCATGCTTGAGAGGCTGATGTGGCATACCACGTAAGTGTGCCACATCATCTAAAGTGCCATGTCAACATGCCACATCAGAAAGGGTCCACTTTTTTTTTAATTCTATTAAAAAATTAAAAAAAGAAATTATTTTTTAAAAAAAATTCCATATTACTCATCTCAATCAAATACAGACCCTCACTGATTCTCTATTACACACCCATCTGCATCTCCTTTACTCTTACCCATTATCACTCACAAACACAAACCCCACCCTTCCTCTCATTCACCCACCATCTCCAATTTACACACTTGTTGATTTCAAGATGAGAAGAGCTCCTAACTGGCAATGGTTTTGCCATCCAAATCGCGTATCTAATCATGCTCTTAGTGACGAAGCACCATTCATTGATGAAGCTCCAGATCGAGTTGTCCAACCTAACAATCATTGTTGGTAAGAGCTGCTTCTTAGACTGTGTTAACCACTCATAGCCAACGATTGATTAAAGTCAAATGATCACCACTGCAAACACCAGGCGACACCATTCCTACACCTAAGGATATTAAATTCAAAAATTGCTATCAACCTTTGGTTCCTCCAACCAAATAATCACTACCCAAAATCTCTAAAATCCATTTAACAAAATGTCATCAATATCCAAATCATCACCTTTTCCCTAGCACTACTTTTGCTTACCTCCGCCTTACTCATTTCTCCTAAAGATTTGAGAAATTGGGAATTGGATCTCTTGCCATAGTCATTTCTCTTAAAGAAGATTTGAGAAAGAACCTCAAAAATTGAAATGAGTTTTATTAAAAATAAAGGATTTGTGAGAACTAAAGCTGCATTTGATAAAAGCAAGGTCCTAGAGCTGACTTAGGGTTCCTGATATACAAATAAGGAAGGCTCTAAAATGGATTTGAATAATCCAAGCGGCTACCTCTTTGAGAGAATACGAAGGATGGAAAGGATTATTCGAAGTAGAAGTAGAAAAATGGTGAAGAGAGGATTCAAAAGTGTTGATTCACTGCAAAAGAGAAGAAATAATAGGCTAGGCTTTCTAGCCATCACCTAGCTGTTGAAAATGCAGATTTTGTGGTAAAAAATGCAAGGTCTGATAGTGATTTTTCTAGGTGTGAGGTACGTTAGGGCAGGAAGAGTAAGGATTGGGTAGCTACTGTTGTTGATAGAAAGAAGCAAGAGCTTGGACAAATGGATTAATAGACAACTGTTGTGGTGGTGGAGGAGAAGAGAACTGAGATTGTGTGCAACAATGATTGTAATGGTAGCTGCAGTAGCAGGTGGCAATGGTCGTGGTCATGGGTAAAGGGTTTTAGCAAGGGTGGTGGTGGAGGTGAGGGTGATTAGAATGATGAGAAGCCATTTTGTTTGCTAGTAAAGGAAGTGGAGAGCAGACACAAGAAGACGCTTTGATGGTGATTTAGGGTGAAGATAAGAATTGGGATTTAGGAATAGATGAGGGTAATATGGGAATTTTTTTTTAAAATAATTAATTTTTTTATTTTTTAATAGAATTAAAAAAATTGGACCTTTTCTAATATGGCATGCTAACATGGCACTTTCGATGACATGGCATACTTACGTGGCGTGCTACATCATATCTCAAGCCTAGATTTTGGTTAGTGAACTCAATGTGAAGTATTTTTGAAATTTTAGGTACTTCCCAGCAAAAGAAAATTATTTTGTGATCATATCGAAAAAAATTACTAAAGTTTGGTATTTTTAGAGCTACTTACCCCCGAGAAAACATTGAAAAAGAAATATAAAAATAATATAAACAAATAAAAAAAAATCTTTAGGATTGATTTATAGGATCTATCTTGGGATGATCTTAATTTGGGATCGGAATTTTAAGGGATGGAAAAATATGATGAGATACCAAAGCACTAAGCAAGTTACAAAATATATCCAAGCGTGAAAATTTTTTGAGTTTAAAGTGTTGATTCCTCACTGGTTATTTTCACTGAACTAGCTATGCTCCTATGCTTCTATTTTCTTTGCTATATATACAACAACATATCCAACATGTTTGTTTATTGTTGAAATCACTCTTTAAAGTTGATGATTTGTCATCAATAATTTATGGTAAGGGTATTAATGATTTATATTAAGAATTTATATTATTATAAAAGGCTTTGGGCAACTAACCATCAAAAATAAATAAATAAAAGCTTTTGCTTCTATTATATTGTAATAAGACAAATTTATTGGTTAAAGGCCCTTTGGCCCGACAGTATGCTTGTATTATTTTATCGCAATTTCTGAAATATTATAGGTATGTTAATACTGTTGTCCTTGATGTCTTAAATAATAAAGTAGATCCTTCTTATTTGAACCATACCTTTATTTCTTTGATCCCAAAACTAAAATCTCCATAAACACCCAAGGACTTTTGCCCAATAAGCCTCTTTAATGTCATTTTCAAATTAATCACCAAAACAATAGCTAATAAGCTTAAGAAATTTATTCCAGAAATAATTCACAATACTCAATCAACTTTTATTCTAGGCAGATTAATCATAGACAATGCTCTTCTTGGCTTTGAAGCTTTTCAATACTTTAAACACAAAAAAAAAAAAATGAAAAAAAAAAAAAAAAAGAAACGAGGGTTATTTTTCTTTGAAATTAGATATGGCTAAAGCTTACGATAGAGTTGAGTGGGTTTTCTTAGAAAAAATTAGGGATTTTTACACAAATGGTCTAAAAACTAAAAAGAAATAACTTTTTTTATCTTCTGATTTTTTATTTTGCAAAAATTTTTTAAACTTCTTTTCTCATTTATAAAATTAGCTTATCTTTTTTTTTTTTTTTTTTTTTTTATCTATCAAAGTTTAATTTTTTCTCTTTATTATAATATATTGGTTTCACTTCTATTTAAAATTATAAAATTAATTTAATCATATTAAATTTTATTTATGAAAATTCAAAGTGAATTAACTACTAACATATAATTTATCTAAATTTATATATTAGATTTTCATAAATTTGTATAATATCATTTATTTTGTATAAAAATTAAATTTAAATTTATAAAATCAAATTCTTTTAAAATTATATTTTACTTCAGATTTTAAAAAAAATTTGAAATAAAAAAATAAAAACTTACAGTAAATAGAATACATTAAATAAAAAATAGTATACTTCTAATAAATAATTAGTATATAGTACTGTAAAGTCATAACAAATAGTATACACTAAATAAAAAATAGAATACTTCTAGTAAATAATTAATATCTAATACAAATTCAGTATATTTAAAAAAATTATGAATTTTGAATAAAATAAAAATGACAGCAAATAGTACATATTAAATAAAAAATGTATATTTTTAGTAAATAATTAGTATCCAAAAAAATATAAAAAACTTAAAAAGTAATGTGGATGTTTTTTCTTTTTAAAAGACAAAAATTGAGAGGTACAAAGTAAAAAAGTAATTACAAGAGTCTAAATAAAAAAAAAAAAAAAAAAAAAAAAAAAAAAAAAGAGGATATACGGTGTAATTTCCTTTTAATGGGTTTTCTTGAAAAAAATTATGCTTAAATTGGGCTTCCACACTGATTGGGTTGAATTAATTATGCCGTGTATTTCTACTGCTACATACTCTGTATCGTTGAATGGTTCCGTTGTACTAATTTCACTCCCACTAGAGGTCTCCATCAAGGAGACTCCCTTTCCCTATATTTATTCTTATTCTGTGCAGGGGGACTCTCAACTCTCATTCATAATGCAGAACAAATAGGATTAATACATGGTGTAAAGATCTGCCATCGGGCTCCATCTCTAACCCATTTATTTTTTTTAGATGATAGCCCTTTATTTGGGAGAGCAAACACTATAGACTTGGTAGCCATCCTCCATATACTTTGAGTTTATGAAGTAGCCTCTGGGCAAAAGGTCAATCTGGAAAAATCTGAGCTAATCTTCAACTTTAATGTATGACCTCAAGCTTGTCAAGCTATACAGGAAAGCATAGGTATTCATATGGTTGAATCTTAATCGAAGTACTTGGGTCTCCCGTCAATAATTAGGCGCTCCAAAAAGCTGGTATTTTCTACAATTGTAGACCGAGTTAGCCGAAAGCTCAAGAGCTGGAAAGAAAAAACATTATCACAGGTTGGAAAGGAAGTTCTAATCAAATTAGTGGCACAATCTATACCTAACTATATCATGAGCTGCTTGCTTTTGCCATTGAATATTTGTAGGAAACTTGAATCAATGATTCCAATTTTTGGTGGGGCCAACAAAACGATGAATGTAGAATTCACTGGTGCAATTGGCAAAAACTGTGTTCGTCCAAGAAGAAAGGGGGAATGGGCTTCTGTGATCTGCATTCCTTTAACCTCGCCATGTTAGGAAAGCAAAGTTGGAGACCACTACATGATGATTCTTCTCTACTAGGACAAATTCTCAAGGGTAGGTACTACCCAAGAGGTACATTCATGGCTACCTCCATTGGACATCGACTAAGCTACACATGGCGTAGTATCCTAGAAGCTCACTCGATCCTAGAAACGGGAACACATTGGCTAGTGGGAAAATGGAGAATCAATCAAAATTTGGGATGACAGATGGTTACCTGAAAATAATGGTTTTCAGGTTTGGTCTCCAGCCACCATTCTAAGTGCAGATGCAAAGTTCAGTGCTCTTATCCAAGCTGATGAAATGAGTCGGGATGTAGCTCTGATAGAATGAATTTTTTTACCCTTTGAGGCAAAACAAATTCTTTCTATGCTCAGTTTGCATAGACCCCATGATATAATGATGTGGCATCATTCAAAGAATGGCTCTTATCTATTACCTGCTTTAAGAACCAAAATTGATGAACAATAGGCTTCTTCTAGCCACTCTCTCGGAGCATCTGACATCAATTGGAAGGAAATATGGCAACATAAAATTCCACCTGAGGTATTGCACTTTTATTGGAAACCATGTATGATGTAGGGATATATAAGGGTACCGATTATGGCAAGGTTTAAAACCCCACTACGGTTAGTATGGCTAAAGACACCACCTTGGTAAGCCAAGCCAAGGATACAGAAACTCACAATCCTTAGGAATCCACCGAAGGAAGAGAGGAGAGAATAATCACTCAAGAAATAAAAGAATTCTTTAAAAAAAATGTTGTCTATTATTTGCCTTAAGATGGCCATATTTATAAGCTTCAAAAGAGCTTAGTTTCTAATATTAACTTTACATTTTTTTTAGTTAATTTGCCTAATTTAACTAACGTAACAAATTTTAAATTTTAATGACTTCACATATTTAACAATTTTTAACAAATTACTTAAAATAACTTTTTTTTATAACTCTTTAATTTTATTAATTTTCTCATATTTCTTATGCTTCTGCATTATTCTCCTCTAGTTGGAAAAGATTTGTGGTAGATTTGCATTCTTTCTCCATTTGATCTTCATAATAAGGAGACAAATCAGCAATGTTGAAAGTGGCAGAAACACCATACTCTCCTGGCAATTCAATCTTATAAGCATTATCATTAATTCGTTCCAGCACTCGAAATGGACCATCTGCTCGAGGAGATAGCTTAGCATGGCGTCCAACAGGAAATCTTTCTTTTCTTAAGTGAATCCAAACTAAATCACGTTCATTAAATATGGCAGGCTTCTTATGTTTGTTAGCTTGCTTTTCATATCTAGTAGTTTGCTTAAGAATTTTTTCTCGAACTTCTTCATGCAATTTCTTAATCTGTTTAGCACATTCTTCAGCATCAGAACTAAATTTATATGTAGTAGGCAAAGGCGTAAGATCCAGAGGAGTTAAAGGACGTTTCCCATACACAACTTCAAAAGGGCATTGCCCAGTTGTTTGACTAATAGAGTTGTTATAGGAAAATTCTGCTTGGGCTAAAATTAAATCCCATTGGCGAATATGCTTTCCAACAAAGCTTCGTAAGAGATTTCCCAAGCTTCTATTTACCACTTCAGTTTGTCCATCTGTTTGAGGATGACTAGCAGAACTAAATTGTAATTGAGTCCCCATTTTCCTCCAAAGTGTTCTCCAAAAATGACTGAAAAATTTCACATCTCGATCAGAAGTGATAGTTTTTGGGATACCATGAAGGCGAACAATCTCCTTGAAATATAAATCAGCTATATGAGAAGCATCATTTGTTTTATTGCATGGTACAAAGTGAGCCATCTTTGAGAATCTATCAACCACAACCATAACAGAGTCTTTATTTCTTTGAGTTCTTGGTAAACCTAAAATAAAATCCATACTAACATCTTCCCAAGGAGCTTGCGGCACTGGAAGTGGCATGTATAATCCTGTATTTTGGTGTGTAAGTTTGGCAATGTGGCAGGTCTTACATCTTTTAATATGATTGATAACATCTCGCTCTAGTTTAGGCCAATAGAAATTCTCCTTGATAAAAGCTAAAGTCTTATCTCTGCCAAAATGTCCAGCTAACCCGCCATTATGAGCTTCCCAAATAATAACTTCTCGCAAAGAACATTGTGGCACACATAATTGATTTCTTTTAAAAAGAAATCCATCTTGTTGATGAAATTGACGATAAGGACTTTTGGAACTTAGTTTCCATAGTTCTGCAAAATCAGGATCCTTTTCATACAACTCTTTTATCACTTCAAAACCAATAACTTTTAACTTTAAGGAAGAAAGTAATGCATGTCGACAGCTTAGAGCATCAGTAACTCTATTTTGAGTACCGGACTTGTGCTTGAGAAGAAAAGGGAAGGCTTGCAAAAATTCACTCCATGCTGCATGGCGTCAGTTAAGCTTTTGTTGAGAATTCAAATGCTTTAAAGCTTCGTGATCAGAGTATAAGATAAACTCATTAGGTAATAAGTAATGACTCCAATGATCTAAGGCTCGAACAATGGCATAAAACTCCTTATCATATGTGGAATATTTAAGTTTTGCATCATTTAATTTTTCACTAAAAAATGCAATTGGTCGACCTTCTTGGCTAAGAACAGCACCAATTCCAAGATTAGAAGCATCACAATCAACTTCAAAAATAAGATTAAAATTTGGAAGTGCAAGTACAGGTGCTTCAGTAATTCGTTTCTTTAATTCTTCAAAACTCTTTTGTGCCTTTTCATTCCACACAAAATTATTTCCCTTCATACTTTCAGTGAGTGAAGCAGCAATTGAACTGAAATTTCTTATAAAGCGTCTATAGAATGAAGCTAAACTATGAAAGCTTCGAACTTCATGTAGAGTTTTTGGAGTAGGCCAATTAACAATTGCATCGACCTTACTTTGATCCATTTCAATACCTTGGCTAGAAACAACATAACCGAGAAAGATAACTTTATCAGTTAAGAATGAACACTTCTTCATATTAACATAGAGTTTTTGCTTTCTAAGTACTTCAAATACTTGTCGAAGATGGGAAATATGTTCTATTCTATTTTTACTGTAGACCAAAATGTCATCAAAATAAACAACTACAAACTTCCCAATAAAAGGTCTAAATACTTCATTCATCAATCGCATAAAAGTGCTGGGAGCATTGGAAAGACCAAATGGCATTACAGTCCATTCATATAAACCATATCTGGTTTTAAATGCAGTTTTCCATTCATCACCAGGGCGCATTCGGATCTGGTGATACCCGCTTCTAAGATCAATTTTTGAAAAAACACTGGCACCATATAATTGATCTAATAAATCATCAAGACGAGGTATTGGGAATTGGTACTTGATAGTGATCTTATTCACAGCACGGCCATCAATGCACATACGCCAGGATCCATCTTTCTTAGGGACCAATAAAGCAGGAACAGCACAAGGACTGACACTTTCTCTTACCAACCCTTTCTCCATAAGCTCTTTGACTTGTCGTTGGAGCTCTTCATGCTCTTTTGGACTCATTCGGTATGCAGGCTTATTAGGAATAATTGACCCAGTGATAAGGTCAATTGCATGTTGTATGTCCCGCATTGGTGGTAAACCTGAAGGAATTTTATCAGGTATAATATCAATAAAATCTTTAAGAAGCACTTTTACTTCTTCCGGAATAAATAAAGAAATCTCATTCTCTTCTACTAACAACAAAAAGCATGCTATTTGTGAACTTCGATATGCCCTCTTAAAGTTAGACTTAGTTATTAATGCACTAGTTTCTAGGGATTTCTTTGGGCGATCCTCGAGCTTTAAAGGGCTCAACTTAATTTTCACACCATCTTTAGTGAATGAATATGTATTCTTAAAGCCGTCATGAGTAGCACGACGATCATATTGCCATGGTCATCCTAATAAAAGGTGGCAAGCATCCATAGGAACAACATCACACCAAACTGCATCTTCGTACTTTTTGCCAACAGAGAATTAGACAAGGCAACGTTTAGTGACCTTTACTTCATTTCCTTTCCTTAACCATTGTAATTTGTAAGGCTGAGGGTGGTCCTCAGTTTGTAGCTTAAGTTTTTCAACCATGTAATTTGAAACAACATTCTCGCAACTCCCGCCATCAATGATGACATTACATACTTTTCCTTTTGCAGTGCAGCGAGTTTGAAAAATATTATGATGAAGCCAACTTTCATCTTCGATCATTAAAGAAGTATTAAGACTTTGACGCACAATAAGAGATTCACCATGATCAGCATAGATAACTTATTCATCTTCCCCATCGAATATAGGTGGTTCTTGCTCTTCAGAAGAATTGTCATCCACTTCTTCAATTAAAGAAATAATTCTCCTATTTGGGCAATCTCCAGCAATATGCCCAAAGCCTTGGCATTTGAAACATTTTCTTGTACTAGAATTAGCAGGTCGAGTAGAGTTGGCATTTTTATCATCTTTAACAATTTCTTTAGAAGAACCAGCCTTTGTTGAAGATGAGAATTTCGAAGTTTGGTTTACTCGATTAGGAGTATCCTGTTTAGGTTTAATGGGATTGCCAAGATTCTTTCTTGATTTTTGTTTTTCCACCTTAATTGCTAAGCGGATAACATCATTTAATGTCCAATAAGGTTGGAGTTGTACAACATCTGCAATTTCATAATTCAATCCACTAACATAATGAGCAATGGTTTGTTCTTCTAGTTCATGGATGTCACATTTCATAATTAGTTGCTCAAATTCCATGGTGTATTGTTCTACAGTTAGAGAACGTTGTCGTAGATTATGGAATTCTTTAAAGGCTTCTTAACGATAGTGCTCAGGAAGATATTTACGTATGAGTACTCGACGCATCTTTTCCCAAGTTTGAATCTTGCTTTTGCCATCTCTTCGCCTTTGATGCTTTATATTCTCCCACCAATTAGAGGCATGTTTCTTAAGCTTGATAGCAACAAGTTTAACACGCTTATCATCAGGAATGTCTTTAAGATCAAAGACTCGCTCGATGGTATGTAACCAATCCAGAAAGTCATCAGGTTACAAGTGTCCTTCGAACTCAGGAATATCAATTTTGATGCCCAGATCTCGTGATAGTTGACCAACTGGCCTCTGGTTACGACGAGGAGCTTCCCCTTCAGATGATGAAGATTTATCATCATGGAAAGGATTTTCATTGAAATCTTCATTATTATCATCTTGATTCTCATTTTGGCCTTGAATTTGATTGCCTCTTAGAGTCTCAAGTTGTTGTTGTAGTTCTCGAATTTGCTGTCGTAATTCCTCCATCTCGATTTGTTGTAGCTCTCTCTGGCGAGGTGCATTTTGACGTCTGGGAGGCATGATGAAAGTTGAAGTTTTTTTTTTTTTTTTTAAATAAATTAGAGGTGAAAGGTTAAAAGTGATGATGATAGGAGTTTTAATATTAAAGTTGTAACGTTAATATGAAGAACCAGGGCTCTGATACCAAATGATGTAGGGATATATAAGGGTACCGATTATGGCAAGGTTTAAAACCCTACTACGGTTAGTATGGCTAAAGACACCACCTTGGTAAGCCAAGCCAAGGATACAGAAACTCACAATCCTTAGGAATCCACCGAAGGAAGAGATGAGAGAATAATCACTCAAGAAATAAAAGAATTCTTTAAAAAAAATATTGTCTATTATTTGCCTTAAGATGGCCATATTTATAAGCTTCAAAAGAGCTTAGTTTCTAATATTAACTTTACATTTTTTTTAGTTAATTTGCCTAATTTAACTAACGTAACAAATTTTAAATTTTAATGACTTCACATATTTAACAATTTTTAACAAATTACTTAAAATAACTTTTTTTTTTATAACTCTTTAATTTTATTAATTTTCTCATATTTCTTATGCTTCTGCATTAATGTAATAACATCTTTTTAGTGTGTTCTATTTTGATGCAGTGAGGTATTCAGCTGGATGCCACAGGCAAGGGGTGTGGAATTAGCATAGAAACAACGAAACATACACTAAGGGACTGTCCTTGGTCTGCATATCTGTGGGCAGTGAGCCCCTGTGAGTAGCTCTCACGCCAAATTGCCAAATGATCTTCACCGATTGGGCGACATCTTTTCTTCTTCAATGAAATTCAGATGCTAGCTCCATCTTTTTTATTTTAGCTTGGGGTGTTTGGTACTCAAGGAATAGCCTTTACTTTCAAAACAAAGAGCTGCAGCATCACCATATTCTTACAAAGGTTAGCACATTGCTTGATGAATTTCGAGATTATACATCTTCTTCAACGATCCCATCTGAACGACCCTCCAAAAATCCATGGACTAGACCACCAGAGGGACTGTCAAGCCTAACACCGATGCAGACAATTTTGGTCCTAACGGAAACGGACTTGGATTTGTATGTCGTGATCATAAATTCTCTGTTCTGGTTGCAGGTTCCAAATGAGAGGCTGTCTTGTATCCAGTAGAGATGGCTAAGGCAAAAGCAATTTTACATGGCATGAAAGTGGTATTGGATAAGGATATGCATCAGTATAAGTAGAGAGTGATAGTACATTGGTCACGAAAGCAATCTCCAATTCAAATAATGACTCAACTTATCTTGGCCGAGTGGTTAGAGACATTTAACTTAATGCTTCACTGCTGGAAATTTTTTTTCATGTTCATATGTATGGAGACAGGCCAATAAACCTGCCCATGAATGAGCTAAAATGGCTTCTTCAGTTCTCAATCAAAATTGTATTTGGCAATCAGAGTTTCCAATTCAATTGGATCCTTTGATTTCTTTGCATGTAACCCTTTTTGTCTTAATGATATTTCATTACGTTTTTTCTCTAAAAAAAAAAAAAAAAGACAAAGTTGTTGTTGTTGTTATTGTTATTATTATTATTATTAATCATGGTATTCGTTTCTTGGCCATGAAAGTAGTGATGATTATTGTTCTGCAAAGCTAATACTCAACTAGAAAACTGAAATTGAATGATTTTTTTTAATTACTAGAGCAACTTGAACTGTGTGAAGTCCTCTCATACTTATTTATTATTATTATTTAGTGGGAGGAGGTGAATTATTTTGTTAACTTATTTGCCATTATAAATGCCATATGCTAGAAGTGAGTCTTATTTTAAGAGTCGAATAACCATATTTGATATTTTAATTTACAAGGCATGCTTCCCTTATAGTCTGATAGATAATATATATATTATTTTTTTAAATGGATACTACTATTATGTGAAATCAATAATAATTAAAATATCAGTCCATTGTTTATCTTTCATTAACAAAAGATGATATTATATTTCTTTTGGCGTATTAAAAGCAAGTATGATACTATAATTAAATAACTAAATTTTTTAAGAGCAGTATTAATTATTGAGCAAAGTAGAGATTTAAGCATTTAGTGTCATCAGTCACTGCATTATTAATACACATGTATTTATCACTCAATATAATTTCACTCAAATTCAATTTGAATTTTAGCTTGATGCTACAATAATATTTATATATGAATAATAAATCATATCACGTGTTTTTTTTATTCATGGATTTATATTTATTATCATATTTGTATACATAATTAAGCATTATGTATTGATGCTTATTTTTATGAGATGCATTATATCTAATATAGAATTTGGATGATTTTTCTGTAATTTTCATCATCATTTGGAAAAAAACTTGGGTAAACTTAGTTCATTACATCATAGTATAAACTATTCAATTGTAATTTTCCATTTTAAATAAAAATTATCCGTAAGGTGAATATAATAAATAACTATCTGAATTATGATGTATATATTGAAAATAAAAGTGTCGACATATAATATGATCATTGATAGTACATTATTGTCATGACCCATTTATTAAGCAGTGATGATCCTAAGGTATAAGAAGATATAAAATCACCTAAACTCATAGAATCCCGTTTAACTTGTAATTCTTTACCATGTTGAACCTTATCCCAAGATCAGAACCCAATTGCCTTATTGCCAACTACTATTTTATCATCTTACAAATGGCCAAATGTTCATTAATATCATTGTAATATTCATCTCATTTACATATGTTCATTACTAATTATACCAACATAAATATAATTACATTACAGTTCTCAGTACATATCAATCCCATATCACATTAGTACTAAACATTCGGTAACCATAGAGCTCTAAATCAATGATCTTCATAATCATATAACCAGGATTTACAGCAGTTGAAATTAGCATAGCAACTTCCAAGCGGAAGAATATGGCTTTGAATTTACCTTATTGACTCGTCAACCTTATCTGAAAAATTTAAACAATTAATGAATGAGACAAAACTCAATAAGTACATGATAATACAATATGGAGTGAGTATGTGAGTTCCTATCAAGAAGGGCTTATTGTGACAATGGAGCGATATTAATCAAAATTGTCATTATGGATCAATTTCTCATTTAAGATAGAAACAATATTTTTAGCAGAAATAGTAATCTCTTGGAAGCGGAATGCTTCCCACACATATAAATTAAAGAGTAGCAGTCTAAGCCTTGCTCACTCACATGCATTACATTATGCAAAATTGATCAGGTCTTATGGTTAGGCGTTCCCTCTAACAAAGATTGGATACTCTTGCCCTATCCGCGGGCTTATACCAAATGTAAAAGGTCCGATGTATTACCCCATATCAGAAGGGTATTTTTGCTTATCAATAGGCATTCAATAGAAGGTTCAAAGGGAATTCACAATAAGGAATTCAATGAAAAATATGCTCATCAATGGTCACATTATGAAATCAATGTGAAAAAGGTTCACAACGGGCAAGTGCCACAAAGAAATATCATATTCAAACACATCGTTTGATAGGCAATTCATGTTCAACAAGAAATTGGGATATACATATAAGAATAGTTTAATAAAAAATGGTTCATAGAGCATAACACATATCATATTATATTATTAAGTACTCACCTTAGACTCTTTTGCTCCTATTTACATTTAACTTTGATGCGAGTGATGCTCCTCACACTTTTAGACAATGTCCTTGTCCTTGTCTTTGGTTTCTATACATTTGCATTTCAATTACACATCAACCACTTCCTCGTTATGACATTAGTTTAAATTTAGCTTAACTTGTTAACACTTTTATATTGTTTATTGTAGTGCTAACTTATTTCTTTTAAGGTCAAGAAACACTATACATATACTTGTCACTAATTTTAACACTTTCCTTAATTGTTTTCCAAAGAGCCAAATGTATTCACTTAAGGAAAGATAATTCTTTTCCTTCCAATTTCACATTTCAACTTCATAATACTCAATTAAAATTCATTTAAACAATTTCCAATATTCCATGAAACTAATTCTACTTTCACCTTCTAATTCCATAATTGAACCTAGTTTAGTAAATTTGGAGAAAATCATTTCTATCAATTGAATTTTGAAATTAATATTATACAAATCATGATGCACTATTCTTAAGCTTGATTCCCCTTTCAATTCCATGAATTCAAGTTTAGTTCACAAAATCCCCAATTTGTCCATAAACCTTAGAATTTGGGGAAAACCATCAATTTCCCATCAAACTTCAAATTAGTCAACTAATACTTAAATAATCAATTCCCATCAATTAATTGAGATTGAATCACTTTATTTCATAAAATCCTAATTTTTCCAAGTTAGATAATTTTGGAGAAAACTTATAATTTCTCATCAAATCTTCAAATTAGGTATAGAAATATGAAATTGACATAACATAAAAAGTTAGCAAGAATAGGGATAGGCTTTGGTTCCTTCCTATTTTGTATATATTCCTATATCTTCTAATTTAGGAATATATATATATATATATATATATATATATATATATATATATATATATATATATATATATATATATATATATATATATATATATATATATATATATATATATATATATATATATATATAGGTGTATCTTCTAATTTAAGAATATATATATATAGTTGTATAACTCTGTATATTTCCATATATAGATTTATGTATCTTGTATATATATCACTAAAATATATGAGAATAATTATTCCTCATATTTACAACTGCGTATCAGAGCCTTAGGAAATAGTATTTTCCTCTTTTTCTGAAAATTCTAGCCACCTTTTCTTCCCTAAAAACCCTAGTTATAGCTGCTACTCCTTCCTAAAACCCTTGCTGTAACTACTACTCCTTCTTAAAACTCTAGCCATAACTATCCCTTCTTCCTAAAAACCTAGCCGTAGTATAGTATCTCTATCAAAACAGACGTTGAATCTTCTAATAGCAAGAAAATATCCACTGTGACCATTCAAGATACTCCTTCATCCATCCATATTAAATTGGATGGCTCTAACTATTGGGTCTAGTCTAAGATTGTAGAGATGCATATTGCTAGAAGAAAAAAAATGGGCTATATTAATGGAAAAAGGGTTGCACCTGCAAAAGATAATTCAGGCTATGATGATGGGAGGCTGAAGATGCACTTGTGAAATCTTGGCTTATTAATTCAATGAGTGATAATCTAATTTCACATTTTGTGCAATGTGGCATAGCAAAGGAAGCATGGGATGCTGTGAAAAGAAGTTACCTTAATGTAGCTGATTCTTATCAAGTTTATGAATTGATGAAGAAATCTTTCCAATTACATCAAGGAGGCCGACCTCTAGCAGAATATTACAATGAGTTGAACTCAATTTTTATGGATCTTAATTATCGAAGGCCAAACGACATGACTTGTGCTGCTGCTATTGAAAAATATAGAAATCATATAGCAAAAGATAGGGTTTATATCTTTCTTGACGGTCTCAATCATAACTTAGATCAGGTTAGCAGTTGTGTTCTATCTACTTCTCCATTACTGAAATTAGAAGAAGCATATTCCTTAGTTCGTCGAGAAGTACAATGACAAGTTACCACGGGAGCAGAAATCCACTTAAAGGCTTCAGCTCTATCTGTCCAACAATGCAGTCCTAATTCTTCTCTTAGAAATTCTGTAGCCTCTCAATCTCGATTTTCCACTCATTGCCATAAGAATGCACATACAATTGATGTTGTTGGAAGAAGCATGGTTATCTAGAATGGTATAAACTTAAGCAAGCTGAGAGATAAAAGAAAGAAATTTGCTCAGAATGTTGTTATTATAGATACCACTCCAACTCCACTATTTGCTTCTCATATATCTCGGGTATCTTTTCAAGAAGGTAATTTTGGTTTATTCGTCAATTCTACTTATTCTGATACTTAGGTTATTGATTTAGGGGCTACTAATCATATGACTAGTAACTCTTCTCTCATTAATTCTGTAACACCTTCACCAATTAAGTCTGTATAGGTTGCTAATGGAAATTCTATGTTAATCACAGGGACTGGAAATGTGTCTCTTTCTCTAACATTTTCTATGGCTACTATTTTACTTGCACTTACACTTTCCAATAACCTTCTCTCAATTAGCAAGATAACCAAACAACTTAACTACCTTGTTATTTTTTACTCAACTCATTGTGTTTTCCAAGACAATCTCATGAAAATGACGATTGGCATTGGTAAAGAAAGGGATGGTCTATATGATTTGGAGGATCACCAAAAAATAGTGACACCTACTCGTGACTTCTAAATAAAAGAGAAACGTCTGATAAAGAGAAAATAATACTTTGGCATTGTCAGTTAGGACATCCATCGTTTTCCTATTTAGAACGTATGTTTCTAAAATTGTTTTCCAAAATTTCTATTTCTAGTTTAAGATGTGAACAAGCATTTATGCTAAAAACCATCGTGTTCCTTTCAAAGTTAGTTCTAATAAAAGTGTTGTTCCTTTTTCATGTGTTTATACTGATGTGTGGGGTCCTTTTTCTACCCTTTCTGCTTTAGGACATAAATATTTTGTCTCTTTTATTGATGACTGTACTAGGGTCAGTTGGGTTTATTTGATGAAATCTAAGAGTGATGTTGTTTATATTATTCCTCAGTTTTATAATATGATTCTCACTCAATTTAACACTAAAATTAAAGTTTTTCATTTTGACAATGGTTGTGAGTTTGTGAATCAATCTTTAGCTAATTTTATGACACAACATGGCATTCTTCACCAAACAACTGTATTTACACACCCCAACAAAATGGCATAGCATAACATAAGAATCACCACTTACTTAAAGTAGCTTCAGTTTATGTTTAATATGCATGTTCTAAAGCGTTTTTGGGCTAAAGCTATCATGAATGTTGTTTTTATTATCAATCAAATGCTTGCTGGGATTCTTGATTTTCAAACACCTTTAAGAATGTTATCTAGATTTCATTCCCTTCCTTCTGCTCTAAATATTTGTCCTAAGGTTTTTGGTTGTGTGTGTTATGTTCATGTTCATTCTCTCCATAGAGATAAGCTTGATCCTCATGCTATCAAATGTATTTTTCTTGGCTATTCTAATTCACAAAAGGGATACAAATGTTATCATCCTCCTACAAGAATCTATTATATATCAATGGATGTTTAGTTTTGTGAAAATGAGTCTTATTTTTCTAGAAATATAGATACGGTTCCTCTTTAGGGGGAGATTGGTAGTAAAGATGAGGAACAAATATGGTTGGGAGAGAAAAAAATATGGGTTTCAGGTATAAAAAATATTAAGAAAGATGGGGAAGTCTTTTAGATGGTGAATCTGATAATGAGAAATCTGAAAAACTAGTTCATGATGAGAGACCTGAGAATGGTGAATCTGATAGTGAGAGGCTTAAAAGACTAGCTCATTTTTTTGAAAAAAAAAAATATTCTAGAAACAAGAAAAATATCATTGTTATGCCTCCTAATTCTAGTACCTCTCTTGACAATTCTACTCTACCATTGGATGAATGTTCTAAGATTGATCCTGAGGTATTTACCCATTCTCCTAAATCTCTTGAAATTTCTAATCCTAATTCTATTATTGATCAAAATAGAAGATATCCTGTTGGCAAGAGAAAAGTACTTGATAGATTTGCTTTTTCAAAATCCTCAAATATTGTTTACCCGATCTCTGACTTCATATCGTATCATTGTTTGTCTAAAGCTAATTTATCATTTGCTCTTCAGTTGTCTTTTATTTCTATTCCTAATCATTTTTAGGAAGCCCTTGAAAATCCTAAGTCGAAGGATGCAATGGTAGATGAAATGACGACTCTCCAAAAGAATTCTACTTGGGAAATGGTCGAGTTACTAATGGGAAAAAAGACTATAGGGTGAAAATGGGTATTCACTATCAAATACAAGTCAAATGGGATGGTTGAAAGATATAAGGCCAGGCTAGTTGCAAAAGGCTATACTCAAATATATAGTATTGACTACTAGGAGACTTTTGCACCAGTAGCCAAGATGAATATTGTCCGTGTCATACTTTCACTTATAGTTAATTTAGATTGGCCTGTACGATAGTTTGATGTGAAGAATGCCTTCCTTCATGGTGATCTAATAGAAAAAGTGTTCATGGATCCACCCCCAAGATTCACATTAGAAGAAGGAAAGGTATGCAAACTAAAAAAGGCATTGTACAGATTAAAACAATGCATTATACATATTAAAATAATCACCAAGGGCTTGGTTTGGAAGATTGAGTAATGTAATGAAGAATTATGGATTCAAGCAAGCTTTGGCATGTCATACCTTGTTTTATAAACATGATCATAATGATGTTACCTTACTTTTTGTCTATATTGATGACATGATTGTAACAGCTAATAACAAAGATGAAATTGAGAAACTTTAAAGCTATCTGGCCAAAGAATTTGAGATAAAGGATTTAGGGCTTCTCAAATACTTCCTAGGTATCGAAGTCTCTCAATTTAAACAAGGACTATTTCTTTCCCAAAGGAAGTATACTTTAAATCTCCTAGCTGAAACTAGTAACTCAGCTTGTGAACCTATAGATGCTCCTATTGAGGTAAATCATGGTCTTTCAATTTATCCTAATCAAATTCCAACAAATAAGGAAAGATATTACACGATAATGGGGAAGTTGATCTATCTAAACCACACTAGGCTAGACTTAGCATATGTAGTCAGTGTTATGAGTCAATTTATGCACAATCCAAGTGATCATCACATGAATGTTGTCAACTGTATTTTGGCTTATTAAAAAATTTTCTCTAGGTAAAAGTGTTTTATTCTCCAAACATAGACATCTTGATGTCATAGGATATACAAAATCTGATTTTACAGGTAGTAGAATAGATAGAAAATCTACTTCCGGATACTAGTCATTTGTTGGAGGCAACTTAGTGACTTGGAGAAGTAAAAAGCAAAATTTGGTTTCATTATCAAGTGTAGAAGCTGAATATTGTGCTATGCATCATGCAATCACAGAACTTTCTTGGCTGAGAATCCTTTTAATGGAACTTGGGTTTGGCCCGAGAAAACCTATGGTGTTGTTTTTTGATAATATGATAGCTATTGAGATTGCTAATAATCTAGTACAACATGATTGAACTAAGTATGTAAAACTTGATGGGAACTATATTGAAGATAATATTGATTCTGCACAATGTAAATTCCTTATACTAAAAGTTTAGATCAATTGGCTGATGTTATGACTCATGCTATCACTAGTGAATCATTCCATACATCACTATCTAAGTTGTACTTGAGGGGGAGAGTTAGCAAGAATAGGGATACACTTTGATTCCTTCCTATTTTGTATAGATTCCTATATCTTCTAATTTAGGAATATATATATACATATATATATATATATACATGTATATATATATAGATTATATATATATATATATATATATATATATATATATATATATATATATATATATATATATATATATATATATATATATATATATATATATATATATATATATATATATATATATATATATATATATATACATGTATATATATATATACATGTATATATATATATATAGATGTATATATATATATACATGTATATATATATATACATGTATATATATATATATACATGTATATATTTATATACATGTATATATATATATACATGTATATATATATATAGATATATATATATGTATATATATATATATATATATATATATATGTATATATATATATATATGTATATATATATATATATGTATATATATATATATATGTATATATATATATATATGTATATATATATATATATGTATATATATATATATATGTATATATATATGTATATATATATATATATATATGTATATATATATATATATGTATATATATATATATATGTATATATATATATATATGTATATATATATATATATGTATACATATATATATATATATATATGTATATATATATATATATATATATATATATATATATATATATATATATATATGTATGTATATATATATATATATGTATGTATATATATATATATATGTATATATATATATATATGTATATATATATATATATATGTATATATATATATATATATATATATATATATATATATGTATATATATATCTATATATATATATATATATATATATATATATATATATATATATTTAGGAATATATATGCAGCTGTATAACTCTATATATTTCCATAGATAGGTTTATGTATCTTGTATATATATCACTAAAATATAAGAGAATAGTTATTCTGCATATTTACAACTTAAAACCTATGTGATCATTCAATTATCAATATCTAACATTAGAATACTAAGTTCCCTTTTAAACTAAATTCATGCTACTAAGACTTTCAAGTCTTAAATCAAGTTTCCAAAATTTATTTTGACACTTTCACATCATTTTTCTCTATCTAAAATAGTATTAGATACTTTCAAATGAAATTTAGAACACTTCCTTCATAAATCCATATGTTAGGCCGAATCATACCTTTTAGTACACTTAAATGAGTTTCTTGTTTTCCTTGTTTGTTTTCTCATGTTAAACCCTTATTTCTCAAGCCTAAGTTTCATATTTCATTAGCTAACATATAAAATAGATATTTCCCTATTTTTTTATTCTTTTAGCCAAACTATATACGTGGAAGAAAAGGAAGGTTTCATCAACTTTAACACCAAAGTCATACAAAGAATAAAGAAAGAAGAAGGTGAGCACAATTTCTTACCTTGGGAAGATTTGATTTTTGAGTTGCTATGGTGATGACAATATGGAGAGGTTTTTTTCTTTGGTTGGTGTTTTGTTTTTGGTGTAGAATTAGCAAAATGATGGAAATGAACATAATTTTTACTTATATATAGAATGTTGAATGGTGATAATTTAATCATGCTTAATCTAATGGCAAGGATTTAATCAAAATGGATGGCTAGGATTTAATCAAGTTGGATGGTTAAGATCTTATCTAGATAAATGATGATCATCATATGGTGTGGAAATAATAAAAATGTATCTAAACTTTATGTAGGAAAAGTGAGAGTTCAAGTTGTTTAATAGTTTGATTTAGTCAATTTTGGTGGCTACTGACTCAAATTTGGTGGCTAACTCATCCTACAATAATTTAACCTTAGTTAACCATTTTCATCTCTAGTAACATGTTCATCTATTTATGGGCCTTATGGGCTGGCCATTGTAATAAGTTTGGGCTTTAGGATTCAAAGGCCCATTAATAAATCTATATGTGCACATTTCAAACTTAGTAATTTAGCAAAATTTTCATTTAATTTCTTTCACTTTGGTATACATATTTCTACCTTCCAATATCATTACACACTCTAGAAATTACTAGATAAATTCTATACATATTATAATGCATGTTTACTAGCCCTTCAATAGCATTGTTCAGGCGTATACATCATGTAGGCTCCTTAGGTCAAACTAAAGTTTGACTTCTATTGTACCATTGTAACTTTGATTGAAATCAACTTCTCATGTCACTATTATTATCTCCCAATGACTTTGGAGATGCTAATGCATATCCACTAGCATTTTAGATTCACATTTCAAATAAATATTTAACATAGTCACATTAAGTCAAACTCAGTTTGACTTTCATTTTATCATAAAAGTGCTTATCAAAATTGATTACATTCTTTACTAATTGTCACATTATTCATTAAAATTCTTCTTATGGTATTCTTATGATTCTTAATATGCTAGAAAAGCCTTAAATGGTACAGTAAATGAACATTATAGTGTTACCATTACTGACTCAAATAGGTTAGAGAAACGTTGGGTATTACATCCTAACGTGATGAATCTAGTTCACTTAAGAATTCCATGATTTGGCCATTTGGGTCACTTGGCTTCATAAAATACCAATAAGTACTGTTTGCAATTAATCTTTTGTTTAGATACTATTTGAATATATCAATTAGTCTTACAAATTCCATCGCAATTAAGTTTACTATTTCATGTTCTTATAGAATCTAATCAAAACCAAGGTAAGTTTATTAAATTCACAAGTGAATTGTTATGATACTTAATATATATTTGAGTTTCTTGGAAACTTACACATATGCAAAATGGATCTATGAGTACTGAGTGATTACTAAAAAGAGGAATTTAAATTGCTTAAATTTGATATTCATTGACAACTGGAATGAATTTGTTGAATTGATAAATGGTAAAGCAAATTGAAAATTCCAACTTGTCAAGGTTAATAATTAATAATGCCTATAAATCGTGAATTTGTGATTGTGCTATTGTACTGATTTTTTTTATAGTGTTTGATTGGATTGTGTATAATGCTTAAGCCACTATAAGAAATAACTTATTCACATACCATATTTACCAACCAAATATATTCGATTAGTAATATTTGGTCGGTTATTACAGACTGTAACTAAATTTAAAAAATTTAACCAAAATGCTAACCAATTTTCAACTGAATACAAATTGAAGTTACTGAGGGATAAAATCGATTTGGTGACTTTGGCAGGAATAGTTGGCGCGTTAATTTATAGACCATTTTGACACCAAGTACCGACCAAATGTAAACTAAAATTCAAACGCAAAACTTTAGCGGACATTAAAGTTTACCAACCAAAATTAGTTACCGGTAGACAATCGATAATCGAGTTAAAAGAATACCAAAAAATTTTAATGCTTTACTGACCGATTACCAACAAATTGTAACAAAAAATTAGGCATGAAACTTTACCTGGCATTAAAAGTTACCAACCAAATTAGCTGTCAATTGCCACGTGTTATAAATTAATGGTCGATAAACGACCGGTAATCATATTAAAAAATATACTAAAAATTTAATGATTTGTTGTCCCATTACCAACCGTTTATATTTGACATGTGGCATTCAATGGCTAATTCGGTCAGTAAATTTTTAATTCGTTATAATTTAGTTGGTAAAAGGTCAAGGATTCAGTCAGTAAATGTCTTTATATATAATTGAGTCGTTCTTTCTTCTTCCTCTCTTCTCTTCTTTTCTCCTTCTTTTTTCTTTCTTTCTTTCTTTCTTTCTTTTGCCTCTCCTCCCACTAGCCATTCTATTCCAGCCCGCCATTCTCACCTTGCCATCTTGCGCTCCTACCTTCCTGCCAATCATTTGAGTCTGATCAAGTTTAGGTAAGTGTTTTTAACTATTTTTGTACCTTCTTTTGTGTACAATTTTTTTTTCATTTGTAATTTAAGTGTTAATTAATTAGCTAATGTGGGTTTATTGATTTATTGATTTAAATGTGGATTTATTGAAAATAATTCTATAATTGTTATGTGATATTTAGATGTTTTTATGTGGTTTATGCGAAAATTATATGTTCAAATTTTATTTTATTAGTTTTCTATTTTTATGTAAATTAAATTATGTAATGTAAATTTATTAAATTCATATATTATTTTTTTTAAATTGATGTGTTATTAAATTTCTGTATTTTTATTAAATTTCTATGTTTTTATTAAATTGGTGTGTTTTTATTTGTTTTGTGTGAAATTTATTGAATTAAATGAATTAAATTATGTAATTCAATAAATTTATATGTGTTTTTTTTTGAAATTTTTGTGTATGAATTTGTAATTTTTTTTGCGATTTATATGTTAATATTATTATTTGGTGTATTAAATTTTGTTATATTTTTAAATATATTTTGGTAATATGATTTTGTTGTTACTGTTAATAGTGAGATTTTTAGTTTATAGTTTTAGCTTATAAGTTATTGAATTTTTGAAGTAAATTTGTTATAATTTACTATTTCGCATTTTAATTGGCTCGTAATTTTCATTTCAATTTATTTGAGATTTTTCTGTTGCTTTAGTTGGATTTTCTATGCTACAAGAGGTAGATATGTTTTTTTTTTTTTTTTTTTGTATGTGACTTACAAATTATAATTATATGTATTTTAGTATAATTATAATTTAAAAATAAATGTGTATTTTAATTTATATGATTTTTAGAATTAGCATGTACTTAATAATTTATTAGCCGTGAATCCTTAATTTAACACTCTTATGATGTGGCCTTGACTTGACGCCTAGTAAAATTAGTGCACTACGCAGAGTCAGTATAATAGTCTCACTAGCCGGTTAATAGCAAGGGGATAGGGGGTAGTGCCCAAAAAAAAAAATGGATTTTCATGCATAATATTAAACTGATTGACACTTTTCAAATCTTAATCAGACTTTCTATATCAGACAATATTTTTCTAAAATTGACCATTTTTTCTCGAAATTAACTACCAAATTGTTTGATAATTAATTTTGGATGCACTAACACTAACTGGTTAATTTTTTTAATTTTGAAGTCCCTCGAAAATTGACTCAGAAGTCCCAAACACTGACCTGAAAAACTTCAAAAATCGAAAAAAAGCCTACTGCCAGCTGTCCTTACTGGTGGATCCTCCTGCCATTTTGGGCAAATTCACTGGCTTGTCTGGCGCCGTCAGACAATCCTATAGATTCACCCAAAGGCCTAGTGGATCTATTGGACCATCTAACATGGTGGTCCCCCTTCAGCCCTAAAATCATGATTTTATCCCTCTTTTCAGCTCTTTTTTAGTCTTTTCATCCCACATCCTTTGCCTATAAATATCCCTCCATTAGACTAGTATTGATTGGCCATCTACTAATTCTCTCTCTCTCTCTCTCTCTCTCTCTACCATCAGTCATATCAATTAATTAATTAATTCCACCTCCTGTCAAACTAATTAATTAATTATTTTAATTAATTAATCATCTTTTAATCTTATTATATTATTCAATCAATTAATTAATTAACCATCAATCAATCTACCCAATTATTTAATTAATCTTTTTAATTAATTAATCAACCCATTCAATCTCTCCTGTTAATTAATTAATCCTTTTAATTAATTAATCAATCAATCCAACTCTCATTTCTCATATGCTCTCCTTCACCCAACATAGATAAAATAGAATTTCAGTCTAGTAAAATCATTTGTCATCACACCAACCAAGAGGAAAAGTATAATGCTTTATCCCATCCATACAACCATTGAATTAATCATTCCAATTAATCCTTAACTCTCCACCACTTAATCATAAAATGAACTACGTGAGTTTTGATCCCCATTTATTGCTGTACATAGGTACATTTGGAATCTAAATCAAAACTTCAAATCTAAATCCAAAACTAATTCCTTTTCCTTTTTTATTTTCAACGTAATTATTTACATTCATGTTCTTGCTTTTGTAAGAAAACTTGTGACCTTTTTAGAACCCATAAGGGCTAGAGAGGGCATCTCATTTATTAATTTATTGTAATTAATCATTTAATTATTTTGGAGTTAAGGAGCGATTATGTGGTTCTCCTAGTATCTATAAGAACTACAGAGAACACTCTCATTAGCTTATGGATATTGTATTTTTCTTGTTTTCTTAAATTGTCTATGCATTCATAATTATTTCATGATCATGCATTTTAAATCGCAATTTATACTCATAATTCATGAAATTAATTTTAAGCCAAATCAAACTTAGGAGACAAATCTAGATTACTTAAAATAAAAAACCTAATCCCTGAATATTCTTTGGTTTTAAAGACTAGTGATTTTACTCTTGAGTAAATTAATTAAAAATTAATGAATTAAAGTCAATTTTGGTTTTTCCTTAATATTTTTCCAAATAAATAAAATTAAAGTGGCAACTCCCAAGTCATTTTCAAAATCAACATGCCCAAGTTCAAAGGCTCTAACCATGAGTCTGAACACAAATGAGTATTTCAATCCCCTCTCAGCGAATTGAACCAGTGTTCAGGTAATGGCTCACATCTGGCAACTCCACTAGGACTAGTTGCCATCTTTTTCAATAAAAGAAAAGCAAAATAAGAGGATTACTATTTGATTGGGATCTTTTCCAAAACTAATCTCCCTTTAGCTCACTTAAGTTAAATTTAGTTTTCATGTTTCACTTTGCATAATAAAGGTTTCTTGCCTAACCTTAACTTTAGGAAAACATTTAGATGGTGAGCAGCATTACTCAACAACTCTCTTTGAGTATGTTGGGACATAGCCAAAGCATTCCACTCCGTGATGAATCCCAATATTTCAATGGTGTAATGAGCAATTAGTACTGTTTGACCCACGCGAGACTCCTTGAATCATATGTGGTTAGGTATATCAATGCTCTAGTAGGACAGGGACCCTAAACCAAACCACCCTTCACCTTTGTGTATGTAGTTGCCCTAGTGTTGATCCTAGGTTCTATGTACCATAATAATTGAGACATTTATGCATGCATACATAACATGAGAAACTTTACAACAAAAAGACCCAGGACCCTAAATTGGTGGATCCATCACCCCAAACACATGATAACACACTCACTAAATTTCCTAAACCGATGACCAACCAAAAAGGAATCCTTTTCCCAACACACCATTGCATTCATACACCTCTTTTTGCTTTAAAAGTGTAAGTTCTTACCCTTTTCTTTTTTCCTTTTCTTTCAAGGTATTGATAGCCAATACCTCTAACCTCTTTGACTAAAATGTCATGAGCACTTTTTTCACTAACCTCCTTAAAAAGAAAAAAAGACCTTCCAAACCGCATTCATTACCATCCTAAGACTTAAACCGACTCTTTCGCTAATGCTTTTAACACCCAGTCCAACAACATCATCAATGCCCTCAATACTCAGTGTTAGTCAATCATTAATGAGGTCAAGGAAATAACCAATGCTACCCATCACTCCTCCTGCTCTTATTGAGCCTGCTTTTATCTAAGTCAAGACTAGCCATGCACCACTTTTGCTCTTCCCATTATCGATCTCACTAATAAAAAGAAGGCACCTGAGACTCGTACCTCTTTAGCTCTAAACTTAAATGCCACTACCCCTATTTCCCATACGAATCCTTTTCAAAGTGGAGATTTCTCTAATTTTCCTAAAGCCTAGAAATTGATGAAGAAATTTAAGGCCATAAAGAGGACTATCATAAACATACACAAAGACATGATAGATGTCGACTCTTTAGCTCTCTTCCCAAATGCACCGGGTTCCACAAAATTCAAGATGCCTTTCATGGACAAATTCAATAGCACCACTTACCCAAAGACCTACCTTAAGATATATATGGGTGTAAACCCTTAATTCTGCACCTTCTAGAATTACAAACCATTCAGTCCGAAAAAGAACAATCAAGACTCCTAAATCATCATCAAATCATCCAGGACTCAGTAACAAATACAACGCAACTAGAATCATGGAAAATGGACGATAAAGGAGCAAAAACGGGCAGAACAGGTGAATCAGCGTCGGTTGTCGCAAAGCCTATTGTGGTGCCACAAAGCCTTCAGCGGCACTACCGCAGAGGCTTATGTAGCAGCCATAGCGAGTTTTTGCTCCCACATTAGAAATTTCTGCCTCTATGCTTTACTCCTTTCCTTATATATAAATGGTCTCTTTACTCTCTAAAACACACAGACTTGAAGGCTTAAAAAAGCACTAACTTCAAGTAAAATTGCTTTGCCTTTGCTCCTTGCTTCATAAAATAAGTTGGGGAGTTTCTCCTTGATTCCCACTCAACTAGTTTAAGGCTTTCTACCCACCTGTTTGAGGCAAGTTTCTTGTCCAAGGCTCGTGTTGCGAGGTCTCTCCTTGATTCCTACTCGATTAGTTCAAGGCTTTTCGCTTGCATACTCGAGGTAAACTCATTACCGAAGGCTCTTGTCCATCGTGTGGAGAAGGTGAAACTACATTCCGATGGTCTAGGCTTATGTTCGTCATATGGAGAAGGTGGAATTACGATCCATCCGTCTGCTCTATTCGCCTATGTCCCTAAGTCGCGAAAGCAAAGGTAATCTTCTTTCCCTTTCTATTTGGTTATTGTCGCTTTTAGTTAGTTAATTAAATTAATGTATCTAGGTTGCTAGTTAATTAACTCGATAATTAATTAAATTAATTAATTAATTCAACCCTTTTTTAATCAATTAATCAAAACATGATAAAGTGGCTAGGCTAAACTAACTCCTTCGCAAGAAGGGAGAACTACATGGTTCTGATTCTCATTCAAAGGGATATGTAGGCATGCTTAGTTCAGATATCGAATCTAATTAAAATTAATCAGCTATCCCCCTATCACCTTCTTTACTTACTTTTGTGTTTGTTGCCTTTAATTTATTATTAGGATTAGTTTGGGGAATGTGTGACTTCCTTAGAACCTGTAAGGGTTAAATGAGGTATCCCCTATATTTGGATTTTATTTGTAATGTTAACTTTCTTTTGAACTATTACTTGTATTTATTGGATATGTGGAATCAATGGTCATGCATATTATAAATTGTCCATGTATTTTAAATTATTCATGAAATATATTTTTAAGTTACTTTTATATTATTTGGCCAAACTTATTTTAAAATAAACTAAAACCTAGTCCCCAAATCCTCTTTAGTTCAAGGCTAGTTGTCTTTTTCCTTTGGCTAATAATGGGAGTCAAATGGATTTTTTCCTTATATTTTCCCAAATAAGAATAAATTAAGGTGGCGATTCTAAAACAATTTTCAAAGATAAGTTCGAGGGCTTCCCCATAAGTTCTTTCCCAGATGAGCATTTTGATTCTCTTTAGCGGATCAGACCGGTGCTCAGGCGAGGCCTCACAGCTGCCGACTCCACTGGGAACTAACTTTCTTTTAATAAAAGGAAAAGTAAGTGGACTACTAATTGGTTTAAAAAAGGTTTGGCCTCTTAATATGATTGTGACTTTTCATGCATCACTTGCATAGGCTCTTTGCCATTCAACCTAGCTTTAGGAAAAATAATAGATAGTGAGTAGCATCAAGTGGGTAACCCTTCTTGGGTCTATTCGCTAATAGTGAAATCATCCACCCTGCGACGAATCCTTTGATCCTTTCAAAGGTGTAATGAGTATGTGCATATTGTTGGACCCACGCGAGGCTCCTTGACTCATATGTGATTAGGTATATCGTTGCTCTAGTGTGACGGATACCCAAACCCAAGCCACCCTTTGACCCTTTCATGTAATGAATTTAGAACTTGGACTTTAGGTTATATGTGCCATAAAAGAAGCCTTGTTATATATTAATGAAATGACTTTTTGTTCATATATACATTCATTCATGCATACATTCATGATTCAAGAACCTTGAAACAAGTGGAGGGCTCACTAAGTCCATGGACTCATTAAAATACTCATCCCTAAAATACTAATGCTAGCCCAAAGGTTTGTCAACCTGCTATATTATCTTGGTCTTATACTCATTTTTTCTATCTTTTTCCTTATCGCAAGATACCTACGATGGCCGAGGAATAAGTAGATTGAAAGAGAGTGATATGAATACAACTAATACAAAGGAAGAAGCTCAACTGAATTCATTCTTAGTGAATCTTCTCTTAAAGCAAGAGAGGAATTTTCAAGCTATTTTGGAGGCTCAGCAAGCCTAGTTTAGAGAGTATACATTTTAGAGGAGGTTCAAGCTATGATGAATCGAGCTGGCCTTATCTCAAATGCTGCATCAATCCAAACCATTCCTAGCATGACCCAAGCTGCTGCAAATCCTCTTTTTCCCCCACTGTCCCTATTGACTTGACTGATAAAGGAAAGGCTACAATTGATGCCCTTTCCATCCTAAATATCATTTCACCCTCTGTCCCAATTCCAGATGTTACCCCCACCATCTATCACTTCCCAAATACCAAATGTCACCTATTATGTTACTCCTTCTCCTTTGAATGTTTTTCAAGAAAAGGAATTTTCTTTCCATATGAATACTAAAGCCTTAAAGGAAAATTTTGAAGCTATGAAAAAAAAACCCTCAAAAACATTAAGAAATATGATGATGTGATTGATGCCAGTTCCTTAACTCTCCTTCCTAATGCCAGAATTCCACCAAAGTTCAAAATGCTAATGCTAGATAGATTCAATGAGATAACCTGCTCTAAAATGCACTTGAAGATGTATGTGGGGGCAATGGCTCCTTTAAGAGTTGATAATGAGCTCCTTGCCCCAGTTATTTCAACATTCTTTAACTAGAACTACTGTAAAATGGTTTTTAGACTTGGATATAAGTCAAAAGAGGACTTGGGATGATATCTGCAATACATTTGTTAAGCAAAATGAGTACAACATTGAAGTAGATATCACAAGGAGAGATTTGGAGACTATCAAGCAAAACCTGAAAAAATCCTTCCCCTCGTTCCTTACGAGGTGGAGAGAAAAAGCAGCCCAAATGGTGAATTGACCAACTGAGCAAGGGCAGATTGATATAATTGTGAAGAACCTTTTTGCCAATATACCAAAATTCATCTCCTCACTCAATACCTCCTAAGCTTTAAAACCTTGATTGCCACTACCTCCAAGATAGAAGATTTGATCCAAAGTGGCCACATCAAAGATGAGAGCACCCATAACATATATAAAAAGAATACCCCTCTACCAAGCTAATGTCACTGCCTTAACTAATAAGAAGGAATGAGAGGCATCACCCATTTCTCGTCATCAGCCATTAAGATTGGAAAGAAGGTCCTTTACTGAGCTGGGGGTTCCTTTGGTTGTGGTATACAAGAAAGCCCTAGAAGCCAAGTTAATCAAGCCCCTGGAACTAAGGGCTCCTCCTGATCCTACTTCCTGT